>JAQNCA010000032.1:10448961-10478742 GCA_029783725.1 Acanthurus tractus | reverse complement strand
AAAATAATAACCTTTAAAAATCTTTAAGAATTTATTTTCAGGTCACTTTTTTGTGTTATTGATTTGAATCTGTAAACTAATCCATAGAGTTAGTTATTACATAAATGTGGCAAAAGTACAATATTTACCTCTGAAATGCAGTGGATTATAAGTATAAAGTCAAATTGAAATATTCAAAATTACACTACAGAAGATAATTAGTTAATTTTCAACATTAATATATTTTTTTCTTCTTTGGTTGTTTTATTTATCTGATTTGTAGAGGTCTAAGTGAATTCAAATAATTTAGACAGAGGTTAAAAACAAATAAGATTTTGTCTAACAGATTTAATTTTTTTTATACCCTTCAGATTTATTTTGGGACCCCTGAGGAGAAATACTGAATACCTTCCTCAAATAGAGGTGCTATAAAATAGAAAACAGACTGCAAACTGCTTCAGTGGCGGGTTTAAAAAATAACTTTACATCATGAGTGCATATTGAATTAAAACAATAAGTTGATCAATTGATTGGTCATCAGCAGAACATCTGACAGGTCTGGATGCATATGGTCAATGTACAAAAGCCATGATGTTGGAAAAAAGGTTCAGTGCAAATTTTAATTAATATCCTCCTGACAGTAAATTATGTGCATCACCCAGCAAAAAAATAATTTCTTTCTTGTTTTAGCTTCAGGTGTCAATGTGTAAGCATTCCCACCCCTTTTTACCTCCTCAAAAGAATTTACTTGTATGAATAACAGGAGATAAATGTGGGGAAAAATGAGAAAAATTGTATAGAGATCCCGAGAAATGCAACAGAGAGAGGCATGTGGGCCTCCAGCGGAGTGAGGAGCCTAAAAAAAGCTACTCTCTAAAGCTGACAAGGGCACATTAAATTACTTTCCCCCCTCCAGAGTGACAGACAGGGAGGGTGACACTGATGGTACCTGGGCAGCAGAGCCACCACAGTAGTGATGATGCAGATAAGGTAGAACATGGGGTCGGCCATCTGGCTCTGAAGGATCCAGTATGGGTTGGACGGAGGGTTGCAAGTGACGCAGATGCCACTGTAGGCGAGCGTCACTACAAAATACAGCACCACGCTGCCCACGATGATTATCCAGTGAACTACTGTCTGCAGAATAGATACACAAAATAGTAATTAATTATACTGAACATAACCGATGAATCAAATGTGTCATTTACAAAAATAATATAAGAAATGCTCAAAGTCATGTTTTCAGTCTCTTGATGCCACAGTGTATAAAGAAGTAATTATAAACTGTGATTATGTGTAGAAATAGATATCGACCAGTGCGGCACTCACCCAGGCTTTGATCTCTATTGACAGATGCAGCAGGATGGTAAATAAAGAAACTGTGTTCAAAGGAGTTCCAAAGGTAAAAACATCAATGTCTGAATCTTGGTAAGCCTGAGGGGAGAAAACGTTTTAGGCCGACATTAGTAAACTGGTAACTTGGATGATGTACGATGACAAATGCAACACTGTACAACATGTGATCACACTGAGAATTTAAGAGTTTTTCTTACCAAGTATGGAATAAAGAAGCACACCAGGCTCTGATAGAAGGCATCAAGTATGGAAAACCAGAATGTAGAAATCTTGTATTCCTAATTAAACATACACAAGTTTAAGTACACAAATATACATGAGGAGTTCTTTGCATTTGGCTCTATAAACATGCCGCTGTTATTAAAGAACTGCACTATTGTTTGGAAATGTAAATAAATAAGGTCGTTAGAATTAACAACAAATTTTTTAGAAACTTAAACTAAAACTACTGCAGCAAAAAAATAAGAAACTTGGAAAAATTAAAAACTGAAACAAGATCACATACTCACAAAACCAATTTAAACTAAAAGATTTTTATTAACAAAAGTTAAACTTAAAGGAGAAAGCCACAATGAAAACCAAGGAAAATTAAACTGAGCTGAAAACCAAATTAAAATAAAATGAAAATGGAAAAATACTAATACTAAAAATGCTATACTAATAACTATAATAACTCACTGACCCCTGCACCCTGTCCAGTCCTGTACAGTTCAGGGACACCCAGCAGCATCTCTGCAGAAACGTCTTTGTCCATTATCCCGAACATGATGGGTGGTGCAGAGGTGAAGAAGAGGTTGAAGAAAATTAACAGCCAGTAGTCGATCATTGCAGTGCCAGAGAAGCCGCAGAAGAACTGATACCAGAACAGCAGGTTCACGTAGGCCTGGAAGACACATTCCTCTGATGATTACATGACGAATCCAGACAAAATGTCAAATCAGACAGCAGACACAAAACTTACCACGTTCTTATAGAAGAAGTAGATGATCATGTTGGCTAGTCGAGTGTAGCACCAGTGTCCATGAACCAGAAGAAGTTTTTTCAAGTGTTTGAAGCGAGATATAGCAAAATCACTCGCCATGACTGCCTGCAGATGACAAAAATGTTTGAGACATAGCAGAAGAAGACATAACAACATTTTAAGCTAAAGAGCTGACTTCAGACCTGCATGCCCTCCTGACCGGATATCCCAATGCCGATATCAGCTGCTTGGATCATGTTGACATCATTTGCCCCATCACCTAAAGTCACAGAGTGAACAACAGTTGCAGGTGAAAATGAGTTCAATATTTGGTATTTTCCTTAAATTGTCAAACACATTCTACAAAGAAAACCCTTTTTATTTATTTCTAAAACCCTGGGTTAAAGAACTGAATTAAATGTTTATATCATCTAACAAAATGACATTTTCAACATGTTAGATGACTCAGAATATGATAGAATCAAGAATCTTACAAAACCTAAAAGAATCTGAATAACCTAAAGGAAAGACTTCCAAGATGACAGAGATGACCTTTATATTGCCTTGTGACACTTTTTGCAATCTCCCACCCAACCACCTATTTTCCATACTAATATTTTTGCCTTCATTCTTATACATGAAGACTGAAACTGCAGCAGCAGCTAAATAGGATTCAGCCATCAGTATCTCCTGCCTTTCTCTCACTAATATGTCTAAATCTCTTTTAAAAAATTATATATTGTGTACTTTAATATTTTCAAAATCAAACATCCAGTATAATATGGCGCTAAGAGTCACTTACAACCAAAAATAAGAGATTTGACTAACATGTGATTTGCAATTAAGCTCAAAGACTAAAAAAAAGTTATCTGTAGCATTAATTTTTATAGTTTACCATATTCATGCAGCTACTTTTCTCGTTATTCCAAACAGATCTTGGATTAAAACTTCTAGATAAATGCAATCAAACAGTTAAACAGCAGCCTCTTACCAACAGCCAGGGTCATGACCTTGAGTTTCTCCCTGACAACCTTCACCACTCTGCTCTTCTGTAAGGGAGTGACTCGACAGCAGAGCACAGAGCGGCAGCGCTTGGCCAGGTCCACAAAACGGTCCTGCAGGTCTGGCGACAGGGCCAGGGCCAGGGTGCGTCCGTCAATCACCAGAGAGATGTCCGGGGTTGTATCCACATTACGAGGGTCTGCGCTGTACCTCCTCACTTCCTCCAGTGTGCAGTCCAAGATCGATGTGCAAGTGAGCTGGAAAACACAAGATTCACTTATTGTTGATTACATGGTCATATTGTTTTTGTGGAGTTTTCTAAATTGTAGCAGAAACTTAAAACTGAAGAAAATCAATGCTATCATGTGTCATTTCTGCCACTAGAGGTCTTTCTTTTGAACAATGAAAACAAAAAATGACAATATCACGAAGTAGCAGGGGATCATGGGATTTGTTTATTTTATTGTTTAACAAAGACAAAATAAAATGCACTGTTACTCTTAATTAAAATGATGGATTTCTTCAAATTTCAACATTGTTGCAACACATGGGATTATGTAAGTACACAACTTAACGAAACATGCAGTGTAGTGTAATAATAATTAATAAACTTTAGGTTTTGGATAGCTGTTAGGACCAAAAAACAATTTAAATTTTCTTTTACAGACCAAACAACTCAGAGATTGTTTAAACATAAATGTAAGTTGTGGTTTCAGTACCACCGTTGAAGTAATTAGATTGAACAGTACACAAGGCAGTCTGTGGTGTCCTGAAGAAAATTTGAAATGAAAGAGGAAGTACTCAGGTTTTAATTTTGATGTAACATCTTGTCAAATCAAAAAACGAAAAAGGCAAAATAAATAACAAGGCATCACACTGAAGTTCAAGCTTGTCTTCAGTGAGTACAGATGAATGATATGTGCTGGCAAAAGATACATTACTCTGCTGTTGAGTCATGTTCATGTTGTCTGACTATAAGCAATTAGGAGGCTCTGGTCCCATCAGACTCATCATTGTTGTGTGTAAATAATTACAGCCTCGTAGCCAAAAGGAAAGCCGACATGATGAAAAACAATTGGGTCACATCCTGCTATCACCTCTCTAATGTTGGATAAATTTCATTAGGTGTGGTAGGAAGATGACTGTGGGAATGCATCCCTCAGGTGGTCATCGAGTTACAGTGGTAAAAATAGTTCATTACCGATACGCCTCCACTGTGGATCATGAGCAAAGGGGTATTTCCTCTGAGGGATGAATATTAGTCTGGTAATTAGATATGAAAGCAGTAGATATTGTATTGGGGGTATCAGTCCCTTTCACTTCCAGAAAGCTCCCCTCGTACCCGTTAGAGCCGACAGGTAATTTTGGTCTATTTGAGGCCGGGGAAGATTAGACATTGTCAGGTTGTTATGAAGGGTTCATTTCTGTGCTACCAGATCTTTAATGACCTCAGAGAAGCAGCAGGGCCCACACATGACAACTTATCTTCCTCAGATGAAAGTGTGAGGGTTTGACCTTTAGTTGAAATGTAAAAATGGTCAAAAAGGTTTAGAGTTTTAAATTGGGGGAAGACAAGCTCTCAGGTAGAACCTGCTGGACTTACCGCTTGGAAAAAACACGACTTGTCCTCAATGAGCATGAAAAAACTCACAATGAAACAAGCTGTATGTGAATATGTGAAATATAAATGAAGTCCTGCTTCAATCTGTTCAAAAAGGCCAATGTACTTACATTTTTTTAAGTTTTAAATAAAAAGAATATAACTATCATAAGTTGTATATAACATAGTCTATTGCCCTCTCTCTCCCTTATTTGCTGTATCTCTTAATACATTTGTAAAGACTAAAACAGCCCATTTTTTATGCACAAGAAACTGAGTTTGACTTTTTAAAAATACCACTATATCAATACTTATTTAAAACTAATTGAGAGGTCTGGTTAGAAGTTTGGATGTAAGGTTCACTGTGTTTATTACAGGGATGAAAGGACAGATCAGCTGTGGTGGGCTAGTATGTATATAAATATCTGTATATGATGCACTTTTTAATCCTACTGTATGATATTGTATTGTCTGTATGAGACATAACAAACTTTCATCTCATTTTGCAAGTTTGTGTTACACAGATAAATAATTTATGTCCTACCACAGAAAACGATCTGTTCCCTTTGCTAATATAAGAGGCTCATTCCAAGGAAATGAAAACACAACAATTTTATTTGTAGGTGATTTTACACTGATAAAAACATACTTTTGAATATTATATATCACTTCTGCAATACTATACAAATAGATTCCCCTGATGTCTACACTGGACCTCTAATTACATTAATATTTATTATTTATTATCTATTATTTAATGTTTTATTTACCATATCAAATTCTAATTCTGCTCTAAGAAATGAATCAGATATAAACCACTATCCACTTTATCTTTTTCACAGGAGCAGTAAAGAAAAGCAGCTCTGAGTTAACAGCCAGCCTTCAGTGAGGCAGACAACGGCCTCCTCACCTTGTTTTTGCAGCTCATGTTTATCACCAGGTCCTCCTCTTCCAGTAGCCTGCAGGCATAGCCGATGTTGACAGCTGTCTCAGGCTTGTCACCAGTCAGTACCCACACCTGGATCCCTGCCTCCCGCAGTGCCACGATGGTGTCTGCGACACCCCCCTGCAGACGGTCTTCAATACCTGTTGCCCCTTGCAGGAGGACACATATCCAAAGTCAGGCATGGTTTACACTTGGAGCTTACCACACAGTATGTTTTCAAGTGTTTATCATGAATGATGAAAGTCGGCTGATGCATGTTACCTAGCAGAGAGAGGTTTGTCTCAAGCTGCACAGCAGTGTCCATGACAAGCTCCTCTCTGTTGTCTATAGCAGCCAGAGCTCTCTGTCTGTTCACTGACCAGCTCTGATATGCTTCGTCACTCACAACCTGCAGCACATGCAGAAGCAGGATGAAGAAGAGCTCATCCAGTACAAGGAAATGATACTGGTAAGTGATAATATATATTATTCTCCACCTTCTTTGTAAAACAAAGTGTACGCAGCCCCTCTTTAGCATAGCAGTCAAGGTGGTGCTGAGTATCTGCTGCAATTTTCTTCTGATTCCCACTGAGATGTTCTGATATAAGAGAAATACTCATATAAATTCAATATGCACTAAGAAATGATTGAGGGTTTGTCAAATTTGATTGATAAATGTACAATAAATGTAAAATAACTGTGTGTAAATGCACAACTACCTGCACATACCTGCATATGGTGTACCAAGTAGCTCCATGATGGCATAGTCTGCACCTTTAGTGTACAATACACACTCTTTAGTGATTGGGTGTCGCACCAAAATAGACATCCTCTTCCTGGTGGAGTCAAAGGTCAAGGTTTCCAGCACCTCAAACACTAGGTCCTTCCCAGACGGGAGCCTCACCGTCACACTGTTAGGGGTGCGGGCCAGCAGAGTAAAGCCATATGCCTTGGCTGCGTACACCAGGGCTGCCTCATCTGGGCTCTCTGCCTCATAGCTCAGATTATCTGAGGTTGTTGCAGGCTTGTCACTCTGGGATGGAGCATAGAGTGAACATGTCTGGAATTTACTTTTGTCTCCCGTCCCCTCCATTTTTTGAGAGGGTGTAAAATGGTCCTCCTCCATGACTGAGTCCTCTGAGGAGGTGCGATTTCTCTTGGGTTTACGCTGCCAGGAGGTGAAAGTGTGGCAAAGAGAGCCAGAATTTTTCGCCAGGTTGGCCAAACTATCAAATGGCTTATTTGTCTGATTGGAGCGTGAAAACCCACTCACCTGAAAAAAATGCAGCAAAGAAAACAGAAAATTGTTTTTTTCATACAGTGTTTTTATATGGACATTTTGCCCAAACACCCATATGGTGATAACACAAAAAACACTCTTAAAACCTTGTCATCCATTTCCACTCTGTTTCTTTTTGCGCTTTTGCTTTTAATTACAAACTCAAGGGAAAACCCACATATTTCTCCCATCTGCCAGACCTCAGAGCAGCACAGTCAAGAGCAGTGAGTACTAAAATTAATAAAGGCAACCCTGATTGCCCCTGCAAATCTCCCTTTAATATGTGGCTAATTTAGTGAGGACTCAAAATCTTTAAAACTGGGGGCTTTAAAGAGGACAGAAAATTTGTACTGACCGCTGATGAAAGAACAGAAACTTACAGATAAAATATGCAATCCAACATTTCTTGTGCTTACAGCAAATAAAATGGAAAAACTTTTAAAAACTGAACTAAATCTTTGAGATTTATTATGACTTAATCTATGTTACTGATTAACTTGTGGTAATTTTGCTGCAGCAGTGCAACCAAAACCGCACTGAGTCATATATCTATAGATCTATGGATGATCTAAGTTTGCACTCTTTTTAGAGAACAAATCTGCATCCATCCTCTCCCAACTCTGCCCTCCATCTCTGCTTCCCATCCACAGTTGCAGTAAAGGAGGAGCGCTCACCCTCTGTCTCTGAGCTGTTGCCGTGGAGACCACCACAGTGTTGCAAATTGTGAGAGCCAGAAAAAAGTCCAGGTAAGGATCGGTCTTCTGGCTGCTGCCGTTGCTGCTGCTGCTCTCTGCCCTGCTAATCCGCTGAAGCAGCTTCCTGTCTGGAATCACCTCAGTTTCCTGTAAGAGTAAAAATTAATCAGTTTTTTAATTAAAGGCTCCTGTTGATAAACTGTTTCCTGCTTATACTCAGCTCACTGATTTGACATGACAGGATTGAGAAAAGTTTTGCTTGCTTGCAATCTTTGCAGACAGTTTGTCTTTGCCCATGTGCCGGGAAAGAGTGCAGGAAGTGCAGAGGAGAGGGAGGAAGTTCTCATTCAGACAGATAATTTGCTCTGTTAGAGACTCAGCATGAGGAAAACCAAAGATGGGCTCTGAGCTGCCTTGTTGGAATAAACACAAGACTTCTGTCTCAGGCTGTATCTGCAGGCCTCTGCTCTTTGCCCCATGGGCAAAAAATAGACACAGAGCCACTGTACTGTATATCTAACCGACGATGACTAATCTATAGTGCACGTTTACAGTTTGTGTGACATCCACAGTCTGTGCCAAATGATACCCAGCATGACCATATGTCCTGTCACAGACACAAGGGCAACTCTGAGCCAAAATGGATGTGCTCATCACTGACACCTAGCAGCTTGGCCATCTGCAGCGGGGACTGGGACCGTGAGGCCCTCTGACACGAGGATGGGTGAGATTTAGGTAAACAAAAGACAGTTTTGAGTGTAGACATGGAACATGTTTATGACTGGATCATCCTTCTTAGGATCTGTTGGTTACAAGTTACATTTCTAGAAACATATACAACTCCATGCTCACATTATGTACAGATGCTGTTTACCAAATTAGATAACCAATATAATTAAAAGAAGCATAGCAGCTTCTTGTGACCCAACGCAGACTGCATTATAATATCAAGACAGAAGAAACCCACAAAGCCACAAAACTCTGACTTAAATTTCTGCCCTTTCTCCTTGACTGAGCGATCATCTTACCAGTGGACTGCTGAAGGCCACATCACTCTGGCGGCGGGCGTTTCCTGCGACCTTGCTCTTGCCCTGGCTGCCATGGTGATGCTGTGTGTCCTCAGGACTCATGTCCTCAATATCCATGGACCATCCAGGCTGTGGCGGTTTTGGCTGCTGGTCAAAGATGACATTCTCCTCTGACTCTGGGTCTTCAAGGACAGCTAGACGTACGGCTGCAAATAAAAAAAAAAGTGATAATAAATGCAGTATGTATAGTATATCTGTTAAATGTGCTATAAGTCAGATCAAGTTCTGTAAATGTGAAGCTCTTCCCCACAATCGGAGTGTCAAAAAAAAGATTTTGGACCTGGATTCGACAGTCTCACCTAGGTGGAAGGAGAGAGTCTTTTTCAAAAATCCTTCAGTGAGCCATCATAAATGCATTGTAGGCATAAATATACAGGAAAGAACCCAACTTTAAGGTTAATAGATGGGTAACACAATTAGACTGCATAACAAACAAGCATGAAGCTTGGCAGCACAAACATGTAAACAAAACTTGGTCATTTTTGATCAGGACACAACCCAACAAAGAGGTAAAAAGCTGGATGTGCCAGTCAAACTATATTTGTAGTATTTGAAGCATTTTGAAGCGACAATACTTTAACAAAAATTTGACCAGATTTGAAAACAGGGAGGCTTTATACTGAAACATGCCGAATTATATTCTCATTAACCCAATTTTTTTTAAAAGCTGCCTCCAGTTGCCTGATATAAATAAAAGCTATTGACGGAAATACAATAGGTTTTGCACACAGAGCAAACGTGGAGGTGCATTAATATTAAACAGGTGAGAAGGTAGTAAAAGGTGCTGCAACAGCACAAGTAATTTTGGATTGCATACAATTTCTGGGTGTATTACCGTTTTCTTTGTGTGGATACTCGGTGCCCATGATGGAGCATCTGCAAAACAGCATCTTGTTCTCAGTGAGGGTGCCAGTCTTGTCTGAGAAGATGTATTCAATCTGTCCCAAGTCCTCTGTGATGTTCAGGGCCTTACACTGCATGCGGCTGTCTGTCTCCTCATCGTACAGATCGATGTCATTAGTGATGAAAAAGATCTGACCAATCTTCACCAACTCAATAGACACGTAGAGGGAGATGGGAATCAGGACCTGAAGGAGAGGAGAAGGGTGGAAATAGAAGAAAATGGAAACACAGAGAAGAGAGACAGGAGAGGACAAGAAAGAAGTGGTCATACGTAGTAAAGAAAAGGAGGTGATGGGATGGAGTGGTGGGAAGATGGGGGAGGGGTGATGAGATGCTGATGATTCTGAGGAATCAAGAATGACAAGAGTTGACTAAATGCTCTTTTCATGCATGCAGTCAGACTCCACCTGCAGCAGGATAATCATGGTGAAGAACATGTAGAAGCCAGACAGACTGGGACTGTCCAGGTGGCCGCTGCTGTCAGGGACCAGGTAGGGGGGCACACTGGGCATCGCCTGCAGCCATAAGAAGTGACCTGCATGTGTGAGGACAGGGGGATTAATCACACCGACTGTCGCGCAAGGAGGAGAGCTATTTTTGGCACCACACCTTCCCCTGTCTCCTCCCTCTCCTCCCTGTATGTGTTTGGGCCTGTGGCCAAAGTAAGTGTCTTTTTTTTTTTTTTTAAATTGGAAATTAAACGTCGCCTCATAAATGTGAAGGCATTAATCATGAACCAGTCTATGTAGTGTTTTGATGGTTATGTAATTCATCACTGACCTACTGCTCCGATGAGACACATGGTGAAGAGAAGAATGACGCAGAAGATGACGTCTGTGTTCAGCTTCCGCTCTAGTTTGCTGCGTTTGTATCTTGGCCCGTTGTTGTTGAGCATGGACTTGGTTTCATGGCCTTTGAGACAAGGTGAGAAGGTGTTGACTGAGTTACAAACGGACACTCCATGTGGTCAGTGAAGAAACTAGAAACAAACTTTGTAGGGATGTTTTTGATATCCAGAGAATGAGCCTATTGACTCTTCCTCTAACTACACCAGCAGGTTATCTTTTAAAGTACCTCAACATTTACTCAATGGATTGACGCAAAATGTTGTAGAGACACACAGAAATCCTGGTGAAAATTTACGTGACAAAATATCAAAACATACAAAAAGACTTCACAATAAATATCATCGCCTCCTAACTTTAGTATTTCTACATTCTTGGCTACGTCCCTCAAGAACAACAGTGTTTAATTCTCAAGGCAGAAATGGGATCAAGTCATTGCTTTGTATGTTAAAATCAAGTCTCCTTGTTTTACACTCGAGTCCTATAAGTTTCAAGTCCTAAACAAATCAAAGTGAAAGTGAAAGCTCTTTAAACAGGTTGTTGCACCTTTTAGGTAATTTCTGACCCTCACATTTCGCAAACTGCAATTTGTTGCTTCTTGATGACCTTGTGGTTTGGTATAAGTTTTAAGTGGAGGTCATTGACATTAATTTAATATTTCATACTTCTCTCCTGTTACTTGGAAAATTTGTTCAAACAAGGTGGATCCAGGAAATTAAAGGTTTACTAGGTGGGAATAGCTTGTTAATGTTAATGTTAATGATAATTCTGGAAATGAACTGATTGTGGCGCACTTTTTTCAAACGGAAGGCTGAAGTTCAATTACAGTTGTGACTCAATAGTATTAAAGTCTAAGTCATGTTGCAAGTCTCCTTGATTTAGTCAAGCTGAGTGTAAAGTTTACAAATTTGTGACTGGAGTCTGACTCGCACCCCGTCATGTGACCTGAGTCCACCCCTCTGGCTCAGGGTCAAAGCAGCACATAGCAGATAAGAAAACAGAGAAAGTACCTGCGTACACGACAAAGCCGACAGCGTGATCTGTGTTTCTCACTGTGCAGCCTCGCAGCAGCAGGCTCTCGATACCAGCGCCCACCTTCTCCTTATCAGGTTTCTCTCTGCAGCAGAGGAAAGTGAGAAATCTTCTTTGTGCTGTCAGATCTTGTTAGATATTCATTACTGCATTTCCTTACATATTCCCCATTAACAGACCCCCAGCTTCATGGCCAGAGCAGGATCACGGGGCAGACCAGCTGTAAGAGCTGTGGTGCCCGAGGAAATCGATTACAGTCTATTACGGCTCCAATAATGCCTCTGGTGGCATCAGAAAGTGCAGTGAGTGGGTTTGAATTAATTTTTCTCAGCTGCTCTGAAAGGCTCATAGTTACTGTTTGGGGCGTCCATGTGATCTGTGTATTTGATACTCACACGAAACACTTGAAATGATTGAGATTGTTGTTGGGCCTTTCACACACCACAAGGCTTTTGAAGGTTTCAGGTTCAAATTCAGGATCCTGGAAAATGAGGAAAACATGTTTGAAAACTTTTTAAATGTTACTTAACCTGTAATGCAGATCGGCACAAAGGTAACTGCGCTCAGGAATGACAGTTGTAGGCCAAAATATGCTTTGAAGGTGGGTGTGTAATACAAAAGGTATGTGTTTATCATTTTTGGCTGTAGAACATTGAACAACATATTTAAGTAACCAAAGACTTCCAGAAAGCCATGTCAGAAGATGTCACACTTGTTTTGATGATGTGTATTAAACGCTAATGAAAAGGAAGAGAAAGGTGAGGCAGCACAGAGTGACAGAAAATAAAAGCAGTAAAGGAAACCCTGACGTCGCAGAAATTCCTCACCGACACGCAAAGGCCAGACAACGCCCTCCTCTGCTTCAGGTTGGTCTCTCCATCCAGGTTGGCTGTCTCTATGTGACACAAACCGTTTGGGTCTAACGTGTGCAGGAGCAGGAGGTCTGCAGGAACGACTTCATTGCAAACCACCTTCACAAAATCTCCCACTCGCACATCCTTCCAACGCCTCTCCAAAAACTGTCTCTCTTTCCTAAAATCAGACACGTCAGGCACATTATGTTTATGAACACACAGCCATGGGTGGCTTTTGCATTGATTTTAGTCACAATAATTAACTATAATACTGACAGAGTGGTTGTATTTTGTTCATGTTTATGTAATCAAATGGAATATTGACCCACTCCTTATAGAAAAAAAAACAGCAGCAGCTTAAGATAGAGAATAAATGACACAACTTAAGGAAAAATCAATGCTATTGTCTTTGGAGAGCAGCCCAGATGTGACTTGTGTATCTTTTTTAGATTGAGCAAACTTTACAGGAAACATTTAGTGGAAGACACGCTGTACATACTGAGGCTATCCCCAGGGCCTGACTTTTTCCCAGAGAGCCACATGCTTTGTGGTTTGAACCTGCATGTCGAGCTGGCTAACCACCAGTGACAGAGAGCTGTAGGTATGCTGTCCTGCATGTAGGACCTGATCGGTGGCTGCCACCTAACACCACGCCTCGGCCCAGACAAAGCCAGGAAGGAGGGTGAAAATGTATTTTTAGTAAATGTTTAGATTGACTCTCAAAGATATGCAAATATTCCCTTCTGTCAGGAAGATTGTGTAACATCAGGCAGACTGATCACAAGTTTATGGAAGTTTAATTTCTCAGATTTGATGTGCATGTCCACATTGTGCAGAGTTTGTCACATTTCATTCCAGACATGATCCGAATGATTTTACATTTTTGTAAGTGACTCTACTGACATTTTAGATTATTTTGGTAGATTAACAATACAAGTCTCATGTTTGTACTATAAATAACAAACTAAAGTCAGAAGTCTATCAGCTTAGCTTAAACCAAGCTGCGACTGGAAATGAGGAAATAACTATCCTGACTCAAAATGTGCCCAACAGCAGCTCTAAGCTCATTAAATGCTTTTTAATGTTGTGTTTTGTTTTTTTGCATTTCATGTTTACCCATACTATAAAAGAGGTGTATATTTGTGAGGATACTAGAGGTTGTGTGTTGGACTTTTCTTGCCTGTGGCTCAGTTGTCCATTGACATTTAACCAGATGGTTGAATGGATCAAACTTAGTTACCAGATTCAGAGTTGCTGCAAGACAGATTCTTTACCTTTACACTGAGCCATGCAAGCTATTACCCCTTTTCCAGCCTCTCACCAAGCTGAGCTAAGCTAAGCTAATTGATGCCAACTGCAGCAACATATAGAGTGGCCTAAAAGTGAAGAAATTATTTTCTATAATTGTCAGGTATTTGGTTTAGGGACCTCAAATATCTTATCTTCTGATGTTCAAAGTGATAAAGTTGTGTTGCTTGTGTGAATTGTGCTTCATCTTTGTGATAAATATCTAGAATTTTACAGAGAAAACAACTCTTCAGAGATAAAGAGACACTTAAGATAACCTGTCTGGTTTTGAAAAAAGGAGTGATACAACTGACGGTAATACAAACTATGGATGAAATGAATTCCTACAGACAAAAGGCAGGAACAGTCTGCTAGGTGTGGTGACTCATTTAGGTTAAAGACTTGTTCAACAATAATAACAACCTGAGTTTGGCATCCATTCTATCAGAAGGATCAAGAGCAGCTGTATTTCATGTCTTATGTTTGGTACTTTTGAGGACATGTGAGCTGAGACAAGACAAAAATATGACCTTAACGGTAAGCCACGTCATGCTCAAACACACACTTCACACCTCTTTACAAAAATATCCAGGTAAAGGGTGATGGAACATAAAGACGTGCATCTGAAAAGGTCTGATGAATTACTTTAAACCCTCTCCTCTGACTGCATTCCATGTGTGCCTTGACATGCATTGCAAGGATGAATGACAGCTGACCTACGTACAGAAAGAGGAAGTGTGAGAAAGCCTAAAAATTTATTCTCAAGCATCTTCTGGAGACATTTGTCTGCTTTGAAGAAATCCCTGCTAATCGATGCTGCTCTAATTTTTACAAGCCCAAAATGGACCTCGAGCATCCCCACCCAGTGAGCCATAAGAGACACACAAGCGCCGTGATTCAACGGCTGTTTATCTGATTGCATAAGATAGAGACGACTCGTGTCCACTAACAGGCCCCGAGGGACCAGTGTGTTCCCTGAAGTGTCTGTGTCCTGAGTCTGCACTTAGGCCACCTGGACCTCATCGCTGCACACAAATAATGGCAGGCTTTTTTTTCCCCCCAGCTGAGCCTGCACTTCTTCTCGGGAAATATGAAAGCGAGTAACTGCTGGATTCAGAGGTTGAGTCTGTGAGGATTCATCATTGAAGGTGCCTCCAATCTCACTTCATATCCAGGGGAAATCCACATCCCCTCCTTCACTTCCTCCCCCCCCACCCCCAACCCACAATCACAGCAGTGAAAGAGCTGAAAATGACTGTTTATTCTCCTTTGTGAATTATTCATTTTTCATCAGTAATTTAAAAATAGACAGACCGCTAACCTTACTGTCTTCGCTGACGCAACGAGCAGATGAGGATTTCATCAAATGTGCACAATGCAATGGTGAGAGATATTGTTGTGAGGCTCTTTAAAAAAAAAAAAAAAAAAAGGAATAATCTCCCACACATTTTCTATTTCTAAGTCTAAAATTCTCACAGGGTGCTGAAACGCAGAGGAGGCAACACACACGCACACAAAAGTCACACACATTCACACACTCTCACAGACATCAATGTGCTGTTTTTAAAAAAAAAAAAGATAAACACAGATGTGGAGGTGCCGTTAATGCACCATGAGTGTTTCCACTTGCCACGTCATGCATGAACAGCACAACGCACTGCATCTATTTTCAGAACATGATTGTCTTTGGGTCATTTACCTGCTGTAAATCAAGCAAGGCATGTTGTTGAGCTTCCTGTCCGACTGGTACCTCCTGAAGTCTTCCCAGCCGTCCTTAAGGGCTGTCAGGGCCATGATGACACATATGGGAATCAGAGCTACCTCAGGTTGAAACGCGTTCACTACGGGGACAAAATTGAGAATAGCCAGGCCCACGAAGTAGATGTTGGCCAGACGGTGAAACTGCTCAAAGAGGTTCATGGGGATGAAGAAGAGGAGGGTGTATTTGGTGGTCTTGATGGCGTTGCCAGGAAAGAAACGGTTGGGTTGCTTCCTCTTCTCCAGGCCCTCATAAGGCAGGTTGGACATCAAGTGGCGGAGGTCCTTCTCCCTTGCCCTTTGACCCCTCAGAGCCTCCCTCAGCAGGTCAAGAGGGCTCCTCCACGTCATGGCTGCTCCGTCTGTTTTTCTTTCCCTCTTCTCACCAACTTTTCAGTCCCATCCTCCTATGGGTGAAAGAGACTCTACTCTGGACCATCATCTCCTTAAATGAATGTCTGTATGCGTGTGTGTGTGTGAGGCCTAATGTCATGTTGAAACAAGTGACAGCACACCAAGTCCTCCTCTGAGTCCGCCCCTTGCATTGTCAGGTGTGTTTTCATTCCTTGCAGCGGAGCTTTCCATGTCTCACAGAGAGTTGGTAAATAAGGAGGCAGTGATTTAGCTGTGAGGGCTGCAGTGAGTCATCTGATTTTAATTTTTGGTTGTTAATAGTTTCCCCTCAGCAGAATCACCAAACCAGTAGCATGTTTCAAAATAAATAAACCTAAGTTTAATCATTTAGCTGTTATCAATCTCTTGCACACTAATGTTGTTTTGAAAAGAAGACAAAGAGGACGAATACAAAAACAATAATGCTGTACGCTTGTGACAAACCCCTTAAAATAAGCTAACAGTCAAATATTTGAAGAGCAGAAAATTGGTGCAGTGGATCATAAGGAGATCTAAACTGACAACATAACACAGAGAGGAGCCCAGCCACTGCGCGGGGCAAACATATGAAGAGTGTGAATGTACACAAAAGAGGGAGCTTACACACCCTTGACAGGTGTGTTTAGATGGAGAATACAATGCACAATGTTTTACAGACATGGAGGATTACTTAATAACACTGACGATAATGATGAGCGTGTTTTTTTATTGGTGTATGTCAGAAAATGATCTGTTTGCTTCCTCCTAAACCACCAGGAGGTCAAAGGTCAGCTACAGAAGCCTGAAAGGTGGGTTTTAAAGATTTCTATCTAAAGACAACACAGTTTGACGGTTGCATGTTGTGGGTTTAATCACGTTAATTGCACAGAAGTGAGTGATTTAATCTGTTAGCGTGTCTGCGTGAGAGACTCTTTTGTATGATGGACTAAGACAAAGCAGCTTTCTGCACAGATGGCATGCATGTAGGATGCCTTCTACTTCCTCATGTTGACATATGTTGTCTTTTCCAGAGCGGGCTGCAGAACCTGTCTAGATTTGCACCGGGTCACTCATTTATTGTGACACATTTATTGCTGTAGTAATGAAGCTGTATGTACCTGATTAGTATTTGATGCGCAGCATATAGAGGCATTATTGGATAACTGCCTCCAAATGGAGATAGATGGATCCTAAGCGTCAATTTTAAAACTATGCCATGCTCGACCTTGCAGGTGATTCATCATCAATCAAGGAGTTCAAATGATTTCCTTTTTTGTCCTTGAACAGCTGACACAGGCCGGTTCATCTCTCCTGGGAGGCTCAGTGAGATTTTTCCATCCCAGCATCGTGTATAGCAGGGGAGTGGCGTGACGCGAGTGTGCCAGACTCACCCTCTCACCCGTCCCAGTCAGCTCTGGCTGGCTCTGGTTTGGCTGGCACGCCGATTGCACAGTGGCGCAGCTGTGAGTCCACATACACACACACACACGCACAAAGAAACAAAACACTCTCTTGGAAACAAAACACACGTACGCACACATGATTCCACAGAGCAGAGGCCTGTGCATTCCTAATTACTCCAGTGACATGGAAACACTACAGAGTAGAAAGCATCTGCCTTTTCCTCCCCTTCTCTTACATGTCAACACTAATGCCCTTTTTGAAAAGAGGGAACGAGAGAGAGAGAAAGAGAGAAAGAGAGGGGGCCAATTTAGCACAAACCATCTGTCTACTGTAGTGAGATAATACATCTGTTATACTGAGAGGGAACAGCGATGTAGAGCTGATTTTTACTGATGCATGGAGGAACCTGAAACAAGGTTACATGTCACTTTACATCTCTTTTTACACCACTTTGCCTTTTTAGTTTTTGCACTTACTGTTGAGTTTTTACTCGAAGAGGCATCACACATACACACAAAAAACAAACAAATACAGACATACTTACTTAGGTTGCTTTTTTTGGGACTCAAAAAAACTTATATTCATTTCTTAGAAACTAACACCAACCCTAACATTTGCCACTGACCCAAAATTCTGCAATTTCTCCAATTGGGGACACAGCTTTTGTCCCCATTTGCATGAGCTTTCCCCAATTACAACTTTTGAAATATGTCACCAAAGTAGCCTAAGTCAGAAACATCTCACACCCCCGCAACTTTCACACAAACACACGCACGCAAACACACACACACACACACACACAAGACACGCAGCCCTTCTCAGAGGGGTAGGGTCTGTTTCTAAAAATACAAACAGCTATGAAATCCCAAAACATGATCAGCCTCTCTCTCTGTGTTACATATTGATTTGTCCTTCATTTTCCTGAGCAGTGAGAAAAATTCACAACTGTGTATTTCAAGTTCTCTATGTGTCTGAAGCTGGACTGATACATTAACAAACTCAAAAACCTTCATTTGAAGCATTTATCATTATGTCTTCATTATAATGTTCTTCAGATATTTCCTCAGTTGAAACATCCTCCACATCCATTGGCATCTCATTGTGCTCTTCTGGTCCTCTAAGTTCAAAATCAAACATTAGCTGCACATTAGTCCCTGCTAGAACAAAATTCCTTTTTAAAATATTAAATATTCAGTGTTTTGCACCATCAAATATTCAGTGGCATCCATTTAGGGGCTGTAACAGTGGTCAGGTCAGGATGAGAGTGCAGTGCACAGTGCAGGCGGTTTGCTGAGTGTGGGGAGGATGCAGGGATGGATCGCTCTCTCTTGTCCTTTACTTTCTTTTTCCTCCTGTCTTTTTTTTTTGTAGCAGGCGCTCTGGTCCCTGCAGCCAGCAGGCCATAGTTGAGTCCACAGAGTGCCTCCATATCTATGGCTCTCTGCATTAATGTCCCTCGAGGCTGGGGCTGGCACTCGATCCCGCTCAGACCCCATCCGAGCCCATCTCAGCCCAGACCACCGCCGTGGCCTCTTGCTCTGACTCCTCTGCCTCTCCATCCATAATGCAGCCACAGTCCCCAGCTGCAGCCCTCACATCTCTCTGTTCACCCCTATATCTGCCTCTCTCGCTTGCCTCCTCACTCCCTGTGTCGGGTTTAGTTGTTCCCTCACTCATTCAGACACTCAATCAACCATGAGCTCAACAGTCAGTAATCAAGACCAGTCACACAGGAGGACACATAAAACCGCCACCCGTGTACTCTGTTATTGAAGTGATAGACTGAATTGAGTTTTAATTGAATTTAGATACATCTTCATAATTGTTGACAATCATTACACAAGATATTTACAGTCATTATGAAATATTACAATTGGAATTTACAGAAACTTTGTACAAAATATGCCTGACTTCAATGCCTGGATAGTGGGGTCCTTGTTAAGTCATTTCTGGAGAACAAAACATTGACCCAAAAGTCACTGGTGTCTGGAAGTGCTTTAGTTTCAGCAAGTAGATGCTTTTAGAGTCCATTAAAAAGAAAGAAAAGAGAGAAAAGTCCAAAAAGTACAGAGTCAGCAAAGTTGTGAATTGTGTTTTTCTTTTTCCTCTGTTAAATTGCTCTTTTTTCTTTTTTTTTTGACTGAATGGAACATCCGATCTGTAATTCAACTGCAAAAACAACAACAGAGACCCATTTAAATAGAATAAATCCATAATATTTACACAATAATGTGAGTATTGATTTATAAAAATGAATCATCTCTTTTTCTTTAAACATGATTTATGTTTATCTACAGTTTTCCAAAACAGAAACCTAATCACAATGAAACGCATCATACTTCTATCATTCAAATCTACTGATAAGGATGATTGTGGATTGCCATATTTATGCAGCAACTCTGGTTGCAATGAAACTCAGCTCATCTATCAGCAAAGTTTTTACACCAGCTTAAGTCGAGTTAAAGCCATTTTTTTCCGCCTCTGAAGCTCCTCACACGATGGCAGAAAGTACGGAGGAGTCAAATGTTCTCTTTAAAAAAATAACACGTGGTGAAATGGACTTTATTCTGTCAGCACAGCAAAAGCAAAAACATAAACTTGGCTAAAGCGTCAGTGTCCAACAGTCCCACTCTTTCACTGGATAATATGAGACCTTCAACAACTGAAGAAGCTTTTTCTGTTCAGCTTTGGCACCATTAAAGCCCCACAGGGTTGTCCAGAGAAAAGAGCGCCCCCTGCTGTCCACCTGTTGTCATCCAGCGATGCTCAAACCCTCCACCCAGGTGGGTCATGCTAAGCCAAAGCTGCAAAATGGAAACTGACAGACTAACCTCAACTAGTAAAAACTAAAATGCTTTGCGCTCCATCATCATAATGACTGAGATGCAAATGAAATCAAACATAAGCATGCTTTTAAAGGATGTTTTTGATATACAGTAATTATAGGAAAATAGACTATCAAGGATGACTCCTTTAAAATCATTTATAAAGCTTTCCTGGATGCAGACAGCTCGGCTACGAAGTAAATAGATACTAAACAAAACAAATCCTTAAAGTATATGCAAACACAAGCATAAATATTTGATCCACAGAGAGTAAGCTACGAATGACAAATATTAGTGATATATTGAAATTCTGGAACAGGCACCGTATCTGTCTTTTTAAAACGCGCTCTTCTTTTTCGAATGTTTGTAAGTCGTTTTAAGGTGTTTCCCAAATCCTAAAAGAGTCACTGCTGACTGAAGTGTTGGGTGCTGCTGCAGTCCATCCAAAAGTTTTTGCGTTCTCCTCACTTTTTTTTTTAAAATGAACCAGCTAAAAAAAGTTGGTGCACTGTTCAACTCTCATTTTCTCTCTCACATCATCATCATCATCTCTCTCTCTCTCTCTCTCACATCATCTCTTTCTCACCTTCCCTAAATCCCCTCCTCCCTTCCCCCCCTTTCTTTGCAAGCCCGCCACAAGCTGGCCACCGGACGCTGCCAGGTTTAATGGACGTAGTAGAGCCAGTAGACGACGTTGAAGAAGGAGAAGACGGTGGGGAAGATCATCCTGGACCACTTGTCGATAGAGTTCACGTCGGACAGGTCTGGGATGTTCACCTTGAGCTGGGAGGCCCTTCTCCGTAGGCGTGACTTCTTCTGGGCGTGGCGCTCCAAGGCGCTATGGCCATAGTTATGGCGGGCCATGGCTGCCCTACGGTACTGCAGTGTCGAGCTATCATAGGCCAGCATGGTGTTACGGGGGTCTCCGGGCGCTCCCAGGCCCCGGGACAGATCCCCGGCACCACCCATCTCATTCTTCATCTCCAAGGTGCTGAACAGGATGTTGTCGTCAGGAGTCATCTGTGTGAGGGTGTAAAAACAGGTGGAGCCATGAGAAGTTACTGCCAACCGGAAATCTAGAAATGTTTTTAAACTTTAAACTAAATCTGGTAAAATTATTATTTAAAACAAGTGCATCTACAGTGATCACTAAGTAATTCCTGTGTCAAAAATACTGATGAGGTGCTAGAATGGGTAATGCAAATGAGTCAAAAATTGCGGTACTTACAGTAAAGAAATATTATAAGCACTCTAAAAGCACTAAGTAAATTATTGATCATCTGTCAATCAATATCTGAGTGATAATACGACCACAACACTATGGGGTAACATTCCTGAAGAGCACAACGCACTCCACAAACTAATTCTCATGGAGAAATCTTCATTGTCATCTCAGAATTTCAACCAGAGTGTGGTTAAAATTCTGTCGATTCACAAGACAAACTGAATAAAAAAAGAGAAAAGCAAAAGTAAAAGAAAATGTGACAGGAGAAGGTTGAGAGAAATAGTAAGGACTTTGCAAAGATGGAGGAGAGGTAGGCTAAAAAGGTTCGGGGCAGGTTCAGGAAAGACGTTGTGGGAAGTGAATTCGGATCAACATTTCTTCATCCATAGCCTGACTTCTGAGGAAAAACGTCCCAATAATCCAATCCTGTCCCGCTGCAAATGGAGCTTGTTTTATTTTGTCGTTTTTGTGGAACTCATTTAGAGGCGGAGCCACTTAGATGGCGGTACTCAACAAACTGAAAATGATCTCTTTCTGACAATCTGACGATCCTTTTTTTTGTTGTTCAATTGCTTCATTTTGGTCTTAAGAGAGTTATCAATTGCCTTTGAGACTGTAAAATATCTAAATGATATTATCATAAGAGAGGCTAGTGATGTTTTCTTCTCTCTTGCATTATTAGTCATTGCCTGTCAATTTAGACGTACAGCCAAAGTTGAGACTAAATTAATGCCTGCAGAAATCAAACTGCTAAGCCATGTTTGTCAGGAAAATGCATGAAGAGCAAACCAAGAGAGGGAAAAAACACAATGGTGGGAGTGATGATCAAAGTTGCCTTAAAAATCTATAAAAATCAAAGAAATGCACAAAAACTACAGCATTTTCCTCTGATCTGGATTGATTCAGATTGATGACATTGTTAGTTTTGACTTTCAAAACCTCCAGTACCTTATTTCTTTGCTCGCCTAGTCCTAATGCGGCATCGTCCACAAAGATGGGATCCCACATCGAGTCATATGCGTCAATTTCCCTCTGTTTCATTCTGGCATACAGAGCATCATCTCTCTGAACTACATTTCCCACCAGCCACTGCAAGCATACAAAATCAGCACTGTTACTTAGGGGGAAATCGTAGCTTGCCACACTCAGAAGGAAACGTTGTTTTATCTTTTTACGTTGCTGTTGTTCCTGCTAACTTTAGCAGCTGAATGGAATTTAAAGGGAAGGCTTTGGCACCACAGCCAGTGATTTTTCCAAGGCGCCTTGCCCTTTGAGAGACACAGAAATATGGAGGTAAGGTATAAGCCATCATTGCTTCTGCATTCACTCTTTCAGATCCTAGTCTTAGTAATAAAGTTGATACACAAGGCTAAGCCACTGAGAAACGGAGAGCTAGAGCAGGAGTAAAGACTGCTGGTAAAGGACATCAAGCATTGATCACAGCATCACATTGACCTTGAGAGAAGAAGAAATCATTTGTTCCCACAGAAACAAACACATACATTAACTGACAGCACAGATATTTCCACAGGAAGGTTGCCTGCACATGTACCTTGTTGGGGTCGGGTCTCAGCTTCTCATTATTGGCCGTGGCTGCTTTCTCAGCCGCCTTCTTCTGCCGCTGGGGGCCTTGGCCGAAGAAGATGTAGTTGACGAAGGCGTACTCCAGCAGGGCCAGGAAGACAAACACAAAGCAGCCCATCAGGTACATATCAATGGCCTTCACATAGGGGATCTTTGGGAGAGTCTCTCGCAAGTGGGTGTTGATGGTGGTCATGGTCAGCACCGTGGTGATCCCTGGGTACCATAGGTCACATATTTAGAAAAAAAATTTGGTGTTTAGAAGCTGTTAGACACTTTTACCATCATCTGTAGAGGAAAAAAAGGTGTCAGTGGGACCAAAAGTTATGCCATCTTTAGTCTAACTGCATTGCTGTTTGGATAATAGTATTTTAGTCCAGTCTAAAATATCTCATCAGCTATTGGATAAGTGAAATTCTGCAGAGACATTCATGTCCCCAGAAAATCATCTCCTAAGTTTTCCTCTGAAGCCACCTTCAAGTGAGTAGTCTGCGGTGAAGTATCACTTTTAGTCAAATGAATAGGTCTCCATCAGCATAAATTATATTATGCTGGTTATTTGATAACTCCTTGTTTAAAAGTTATTATCAGGTTAAAATGTAAATTTAAATATCCGAAATCTAAATTCACTGCTAAATATTCAGTAAATCGCTGAGAGTCTATTTTCAAGGTGAATAAGTGTAAAAGGAGGTCTGGTTTACAGGGATTTGCCCTTCATCAAAATAACTGAGATCAGGTGCTCATCATCAAAGGATATGACCATATGCTAGTAACAATAGGCACTCATGTTCATGTAAACCTCCATTATGTAGTATTTATAGCAGACAAGGCTGAAAAAGTGAGCCCATATGGATAAATGGATCTCTCAAAACCTCCTGAGACTGAAACTGTGTGTGTGTGTGTGGGTGTGTGTGTGTGTGTGTGCTTCATATATGTGAGGTCCATATCCATCCTGAGTCGAAATGGACAGGGAACAAACTTTAGGCTATATAAAAGGCACAGCCTTTCCACAGTAAGCATCTGCTATTAGTCACAGCACGATTCACCTGTTTTTTTGACATACACGCATTGTGTTTGATACATTAGTCATCTGCATGCACAATCTGCATTTGGTCAGATTCACACGTATTATAAATAACCCAGCAGCCAGCAGTGTCACTGTAGCATGGAGCCTCGTCTCTCATTGGCTGCTCCAGCTCGCTGCACGTTCTCAGGATGCTGGGAGGAGGCAAATCTTTAAATCACGTTACCCTCTGAACGCACCGTCTAGGGCTCCAACCCGCATGTGTCCCACTCCAGAAAACAAATGGTGTGTGACAAGAGCGACACACATAAAGCTCAGAGCCATTTCCTCTGCTGCTCTGACCTGTCATATCCAAGTTTAACACTGAAGGGAGCTTCCATTTTGGTATCAGTGGTAGCATGACATTGACGTAAAAACATTAACTCTATTGTTTAGGGTGCGTTTAAGCAAACGTTACGACCTTTTGTTCGCTCATAATTTAACCAGGATCGGGCTCTGATAAACTAGGATGTGCAACCAATGAGAGTCTCCGATAGACAGACAGGCAGAGAGACACACGCTTCAAGGTCGAGCTGCAGTGCTTCTCACTCTGCATGAGTCATGCATATAGTCATCTCTGAACAACAGACATTTAGCCAGGCAGCCTATCACACACTGCTATCACTCACATGCTCAAAGCTAATAAGAAGCGAAGTAAATGCTGGGAAAATAAAGAGTCAACACAGGGATCAGGCTCATGACACACACACACACAATAACATATAGACCTAAAGCAAACAGCTCTTTTTCTGGTCTGTTATCATTTAGCTTTAGGTTATTTCTCAGGGTCATTGTTCAGCGGTGGCGAGGCGATCCTACCCAGGGCCACTCGGGCAGCCGAGGCATCGTAGTTGATCCAAAAGGAGACCCAGGAGAGGATGGTAATCAGGATGGAAGGCATGTATGTCTGCAGGATGAAGTAACCAATGTTCCTCTTCAGTTTGAAGCTGAGGGACAGGCGGGGGTAGGAACCTGAAGGAGGCACAGGGAGAGAAGAAGTGGGATAGAAATAGATTTCTTAAATGACGCCCACTGAAAGCTATATTTTTCTTGACACCGGGGAGCCAACCATGCCTGTCTCCAATACTCTATTCCACTATCTGCTTGTGTTTGTCTGGATTTTAATATTGGAAATATTTAAGGTACAGTAACTGCCCCTTTACTTAATTACATGTTTTCTGCTAAACATAGCTGCCAATGAATATGACCATGACACAGCTGACTGTTGTGTTGCGTACCTGTAGAGAAGACCACGTTTTTGGAGATAAGTTTATAGTCGACAATAGAGAACTGTGGCAGCTCTATTCTGTCCACCCCGGACACTGCCCCGTCTCCACCTCGCCAGTAAAACTCAATATCATCCGTAGTGTAACCATCTGCAGAGGGAGAACCAAAGCTCACACACTTAGAGACACATATCAACATCCATTACTGGTGTATAATCTATCACAGTATAATACAGTAATATTCAATGTCAGCATTTTCTAGAGCAGGAGATCCCAGTCTCTGAGTCAAGACTCCCACAAGGGTAACAGAGTCTATATATATATGTGGTCACAAAATTATTAAAAACAAAACAGAACAATCTCAGTCTCAATCCCAAAAGGTTGAGAAACACGTTAAGACAAATTTTTACGTCTCTTAGATAGCAATAAAGTTACATTCATTTGATTACGAAAACCAACTTGTAGACATCTGCTGTAGATTTATAATTAATCACAACAAACATTAAGCCCACAGATTGTCACAGATAAACAATAAATGCATGACAATACATAGCAAGAAGAGTACCCTTTAAAATGCTCTCTTGGTGGTATGTTCAAGTGCACTCTGCAACTTCAAAAACATCCCTTTTTGCTAAACGTTCTGCCAACAAACAGTGATCCCTAAATGCCAAAAAAACCTTTCTGGACATTTATTGTATATTTTCTGGCTTAGATTATTTTAATTAAAAATCTCTTAAATACGACGTTGTTCATTTAATTCTAAACTCTTGTATGTCAGAGCTTCCTTGAACACACCAAAAAGGGAAAAATAATTCCAGGAAGGTCTCTGCTCTCAAAATCAATAATGTACAAATCATATAATACACAAAATCACCCACCCGGAGATAATAAATAAAGAAATAAATATTTGGTAGTAAAGTAAAGATTTTAAAAGTTTTTTAAAAATTAACACGTATTTCTGACATTCAAGGTAAAGTTAGTCATAGCATTCATGTTGGGGGAGCAGCTAACTTTACCCACAGGCCTTTTTTCACTGTAAAACATTTTAGCTCATCACAGTGGAAAGAACACAGTTGTAACTAATATTATCAACAATGGCATGGCTCTTTATGAACTTGCATAAATAATTTTCTTAAACAGCTGGGCACTGTAACTTTTGGAAAATGTTGCTCAAACAGAAGTAAATTGTGCATTAGTGAGGACTTTTTTCAGCTGCAGATTAAGATTAAGTTTGTAGTATTTACAGCAGGTGGGTGTATGTACTAAGCTCCAGTTTTTGTCTTCCTAGTAATGAAGGTCATCCAAGACACTGGTGTGGCTTAATAAAGTGTTTTTTTGTTGTTGTTTTTTTTAACAAAAACAGAGCTCAGTAATATAGAGAAATAAGCAATGTTTTGACAAAAAAGGCAATATCCGTTAAAATAATCTATTAATAGCTGGTTTTGGTCCTTTCATGTGATTTCGTTAAAATAGGAAAAGTATAGATTATCAAGGTCTTATTGTATGATTGTTGAATTTTTTTGCCCTGGTATAATAAAGCACAGAAACTGAGCGTATCACATCCCTGGTGCAGCTGTGGAGTATAACATGACTGATAATGACATTGTACTCCAGCAGATACAGTAAATCTCTTTCCACATCTGCATTATAATCATCCCGTCCTCATGCAAATAGGGCTGAGTCCACCCATGCCACTGTTTTGATGTGAAGCTCAGTTTAGTTCTGATCAGCCATGACTAGATGGGATCAGGAGGGTGTCGAGGACTTTGGGGAGGGGAGATTTTGGCATGAAGAGCATCGTAAAAGAGCATTTTATGGCCTGTACATAACTGGTCAGTCGGGTTGTAGCTCCATTAGTTCTGGACCATTGTCCCTGTACGTTTTCAGAAAGATGTCGATGTATTACATCACTGCACTCATCCCAGGCTGTAATGTGAGTCCCACATGACTGATATGAAGAGAGAGACCACTCTGTATGAACTATGCATGCATATGTGGGTGTATATTTGCATGTGAACATATGCAATACAATAAATCTTTATTCTTGGAGGGAGAGAAATCAATTATTGCTCAGTGCAGCCCCAGCATGTAGGACCGGTGGCCTGAGCAGCAGCAGTGAACTGCTGATGTATCAGGGGATTTGGGGTTTTAAGACTTGTGTCTGTTAAAAATGCATCAAGTTTATCAAGGGAAGTGAGAGTTCTCTGGGCTCATTAGTCTGAATAAAATAGCATGCTCTGGCATGAAGCGATTCCAACGTTAAAACCATTGCCAGTTAATCCATATGAGAGGAGATACTGCCTGGTGATCAAAACTGGAGCCATGTGTGCGTGAGAGAGGGAGTGTGTGAGTGTGTGTCAGTGTGTGTGCATTTTGTGTCGGGCTGCCTGAGAGAAGAGGAGGAGAAAAAAAAGGGAGTATGAGTGATGGAGAGAGAGATAAAAAGGCTGGGAGAGAAAAAAAAGGGAGAGGATGAGACTGCAAAGAAAGGAGATGAGAAACGGAAAGAGGGAGTGATGAGGAGAGATGGCGAGCATAATGGGAGAGGAGCCGCAAGAGGCGGTTCTGACCCGCACTGTTTTTTTGTGCTGCTTAACGCTGCTGGCAATGGTGTGATCAAACCCGGAAAGACTGCGCCCTACACTGCATCCCAGCCCCATAATCCCTCTCTCCGGGGACCCAGATAAAACACGCAGAGGACCTCGTCTTTCCCTCTCATGTTCCTCCATGCTCCCTCCCTACCTCGACTCGAGAACGCCGGATCACGTACAATTACAAACTCCATGTGAAATGAGCTCTTTGTACTGTACAAACATGGAGGCAGTTTCAGGAGGAAGCCGCGTGTAGCATCCAATATCAGCACATCCCTGAAACACTGGACCTAATCAGGCTCCACCACGCCTTGGGAAGTCACTGCAGTTGGAGTTGAATTAATTAGGCTGGATGTTATCAGTCAGTGAGCCATTAGTGATGTTCCTCTTCTTGATGTGTATCTCTTGATATCTCATCAGCCTTTCTCAGCATTCTACATGCATTCTTATCACTCGTCCCTCTACCTTGCTGCAACTGGGACGGCAGACGGTTTTCAAACCAGATTTCAGAGCTGAATGTGTACATGGCATCTGTTAAATTCTACGTCTGCGTGTGTGGGCCTGACAGTCTGCGGTAAGGGACAGCGGTACTTACAGCTCTCAATCTCCAGGGTGCAGTTTTGCTCATCTAGAGGGTAGCGGCGCAGGTCCATCATGCAGGCTGCGGTTGTGGTGATCCTGGAGCGGGATGGAAAATATAGGATTCATTTACGAGCCGGCCGAGGCGGCCACGAGCAGCCCGGTTCATTTCATTTGACCTTCACAGCAGAGAACGATGTACATGTCAAAGAAGGATGATGACAAATCCTTACAACTATGAGGCACTGAAATGGAACCATTACTCTGAAAACAAAAGGATCAAATAAAAAATAACATCGAATTTACCCATACAAGTCAAATAACATTTATAGTACTGAATGATAAAATTACAGGCCAGCTGTTTGTCCTGGTTATTTATATTTCCTGTTTTGAAAATTACTAATTAAATATACAAAAAAAAGGGAACACTACAAATGCTTGAATTTTTTGTGTGCTTTTTATGTACACCGGTTTTCCTTAATACAATGCAATAAGAAAAATGGAAGAGATAATTAGATAAAAATTAAAAAGATGTATATTTGCTGATAGGTGAGACAGCCACCATAAGATCCTCTTTGTATTAAAACTACTTCACAACAATTTACCTCTGGATAAATTAAGATTTATCTTGGACTTATTAGGGTCCATATGTGAATGTTTTGCAATAACATGTACTATCATAGATGGTACCTACAGCACACATTTAGCTCTGTATGTACGTAGTTTGCAACTGGGACGAAAAAAACTCTCTTCTCTTTTTTCATTAACAAATAAAACAAGTACGGAGTTCAACTTCTGGTCATGTACTCCTGTAATAAAGAGTTGCCGGGTGTTACCCAGCCACGTCAGACAGGTTCACTCAGAGCGACGCACTTCCTGTTACACACACAACAAGTTGGCCAGAGCCGAGACGGGCTGGCACCCGGCAGTGCCAAAGCCCCAAGGCTGTCTGAGAGACCGGACACACTAACAATCTAACTACAGGGACTGAGGCTTGCATCCTCGACATGAAAGACAAATCCACACGCATAGACACACACACACACACACACACACACACACATATACTTATTGGTATAAACAGTGATAGCATCATGCATCCATTAATAACAGTTGCAGCCTGTGGGAGAAATCCCAGTACAGGTCGAATACTTGTGGTGCCCTTTGGTTTCCCTTGGTTAGCTTGTTACCATCAGTTACTCATTTTAACATGTTCCTTATATCTGTGTCAACTTTCATTACTAAAATTTCCTTATTCTTTATATATATGTGTCTGTAAATAGATAGATAGATAGATAGATAGATAGATAGATAGATAGATAGATAGATAGATAGATAGATAGATAGATAG
>JAQNCA010000032.1:10421645-10440528 GCA_029783725.1 Acanthurus tractus | reverse complement strand
CTCTCTCTCTCTCTCTCTCTCTCTCTGTCTTTTCTCTGCTTCTCACTCTTAAAAAAAGACTTACACCCACACAGCCACAGTAAACCACAGCACTGCAGTTGGATCTGCTCTGTTGCAGTGTATTGCAATGCAGTCGATGAGCAGGAAAACAAATTAAAAAATACAGTCCATGAAACCAGGCCCTTGAGCTTTTACTCATCATTACTTATCACCATGTTCCTATGTTTTCAAGCCACTGCGAAGCAATCGCCACTTCCACACTCAAACTCTTATCATTCATTGCATGCAGTGTGTTGCGGCCAAAGCACTGCGCAAAAAGGGCATCTAAAAATACAAGAGCTGCTGCCATGTTGATTTTTTCAGGAGTGAAGAGTCAAGCGAGGACGGCTGCATCCTTATCCTGTTTAACAAGAGTTCCCACTGAACCTTCCTCTCACACTCGCTCCCTCTCCGTCTCATTATCAGCCTGTCGATCGGATGTCTCTATCACCTTTGGGATCATTAGCTGCTGCCTACAGGCTCTGTATACTTCACGCACTGCATGAGGCAGCATCTCCTGCAATACGTCCCTCTCTGTACCACCATCCATTTGCTATGTTGAAGAAGGAACAACACAAGGAGCCAAAATCGTCTGGGAGGAAAAAACTGACACCCTCTCTGACTAAATTAGAAAACTGAAGCAAACAATAATAACTGGAGCTCTGTGCTAACAAACTGAACATGGTGGTTTTAAAGTAGATCTAATTTTGCAATATTGTGTCAGACTTCCAACATAAATCTCCCTGCATTTTTCTTTTTGCTCCACACAGTCTTGTGATTTACCTTTGACATTTTGGTGGATATGGTGACAAGCATGAGTGTGTCTTGTGTCAAACACATATTTAGGATTTTCTGTGTTTGAATTCATAGTTCTTTAAATATATCTGAATACTACATTAACAGGGTAGAATTTACAGCCACATATTAATTATTGTCAAATCTTTTTTTTTCTTTTTTTTGTTTTATAATTGACATAATCTTTGGTCCTTAAGGTACCAGAAAACTGGAAAATGCCCCTTACAATTACCAAGAGTCCAAATTCTGTCAAAATTGTCAAAATCGTTTGTCAGAACCATTTTTTAAATAAAGTTAAAATCACAAAGACATGAAATTTACAAAAATGTAACTATTAGTGTTCAATATTTCTGCTTCATAAATGACTTTTTGGAATGATTAATTACAAAACAGTTTTTTTTTGAATGATTGATCATCCCTGTTCAACCAGCAGATTCATTTACTTAACATCTTACTTTTAAAATGATTCCTTAATTCATTCACTTAACAGTCAAGGTGAGTCAGTTTAATATAGGCTAGCCCAATATTACAAATTACAAAAAGGCCTCAAGAGGCTTCAAAATCTATACAATCCATCTCTTCTTAGACCCTCAATTTGTACAAGAAAAAAATATCTAACGGGACACAAAAAATCAAAGGAAACATTTGAGGAGGAGGAGTACCAGAGGAGGGATCGCTTACCCAGGACAAACAGACATGCATTAGATGTGATGTGTGCTGATTGGCATAATAGCATAATGATAAAGCATGATAGCATAATTGCAATATGGAAAATCACTAACTGCTCCTTATATAATAGACATAATTGTTACACTTTAGTAAGCAGTACAAGAGACACTTATGACTCATTGTTGTTGTTTGTTTGGTGTCATCCAACTGTAATTTTTGCATCTATTAAATGTAGAGTGTTGCATTGTGGGATCATTAGTGGAAAGTTGGACGCTACTTCCTCTACTCTACTGTGGTATTTAAAAAAATTTAATTAAATTAAAAGAAAATCTAGTAAAGCAAACATGTTGTAAGTTAGACTTTTTTACAGCAGACATTTTGACTTGTCATCAGAAAAGCACAGGTGTTACTAAAAACAAGAATGATTGCTATGTTTTGTTCAAGCGTCCCCGTAAACCATGATGGTGTGAAAATGAGCCTGCATGCACAATACCAGGATCCTGAAACTGAAGCTAAACAAAACTTAGCCATCATTAATTGTATTATTAACACCTGTGTTTTTCCATCCGTGACATATCACACTGTCTGCTTTGAATAAGACATCTTGAATACAAAACCTTGTCAAATGTGCCTCTTGTAAATTTGCTGAGCAAGGCTACATAGAGAGGACCAGAAAAATTTTTAATCAACAACTTTAACAACAACTGTGGACATTTTTTTTGTCAATCCTCACAACTTCAGAGCTACAACTAAGAGATAAAAACTTGGTTTTGTATTCAGGGTAACGTGTTCAGTTTGACAATAAAGTTAAGAATAAGGTTAATGATGGTCCTCACAAAGCAAGAAGTGCAAGATTGCACCTGTGTGTATGTTCATTTGTGTGTGCACAGTGTCTTGTTTTTTACATTCATGCGTTAAACACTACAGAGATGCAGAGACAACACCTGGGCCTGCACGCTGCCTCCTGGCTGTGCTGTAAAATGGCAGCATAATTACAGCCTTACAGATGGTGCTGTTCACCTCCACTCGGACTTCACTTGAGCTCAGAGGGGGACACAAAATACAACTACCTCCCGACTCTCTCTCTCTCTCTCTCTCCCTCCCTCTTCCATCTCTCTTGGTACAGTCAAAGTTATTGTTCACAGAAATATGTACTGCCAGGAAGTGCATTTTGTTTTGTGATGAGAAAAGGGTGTTCTACTGTTCTGGTGTGCTGCAGGAAGACAGAGCAGGAAAATCATGTTTTCATGCAAAGAGAATAGATTTTTAACTTCTGCTTGTTCTTTTTTGGCATTTTTTTCAACTGCAAATAAAGTTAAATAAATAAAATTATTATATAAATGTATATTTTTCATGTCAAAAATCAGGTAAAATTCTGCAATGCACATTTTTTATTAACATGGTGCAGCTCTGATTCAAACCAGAGGAAAATCTTGCTGCTCACAATAGTCTTTACTTTATCTCATCATCTTATTTGATGATTGCTAAAGTCTGACCTGTTTACCCTAACCACTCCTCTTGAGAAAAGGGAGGAAAAGAATAAATCAATCAAAAACAAATTATCCAATCCAGTCTGAGAAAAACAGTAGAAAAAACAAGAGAAGAGCAGAAGTCCTGCTACTGAAAGAAAAAACCAATCAAAGCCTTTCAGCACAGAATATTAAGTCACAATAATAAAATCATCTTCCTTAGTTTTAGCATTTGATCTACAGGACTAAAACTCATTTCTGAGTAATAAACAGAACATTTAAAGGATAATGTGTTGCGACTCTCTTCCTCCACACACAAAAGATAGAGAACAAAGAGGAGGTGAGGATGATTTTACGGTGTGCAGTGTCCAAAAAAAGAAAAAAAGCTGCAGACAAGTGAGAGTCAGACCATCCCATGCTGAAGCATCGGTCTCCAAAGCGACCTTCAGTCTCCTTGTCACAAGCACTCCTCAGAAACTCCATTAACATCACACAGGCGCGAGCATCAGTGAGGGAGACATCTTGTGGAGAGCTCCAACATTAAAAAAAGAAAAAAGCATGACAGCACTGAATATATAAACAGCATGAAGATACAAACAAGGCCCGGCTAACTTAAAAAACATCAAGGCTGGTTGCCATTGACAGTGTTTTGCTACAGATATATTTCTGGGCTAACAAACCTCCATTAAGAATCTGTCAGAGTGACAAGGAGTGCATTTGTGTTTCCCAGAGAAATCTGACAGGCTACAGTTGTTACAAGACCTCCATTACAACTACATCAGCTGTCACAACTAGCATGGGAGGGAGCTGCCAATAGACGGACTGAACACACACATACTGCTCTGTTTGTGGATTTGCATTAGAAGACACAGCTGACATGAATGTGTATACATTTTCTCTCTAATGAAACCATCTTGTATTATGTGTGGCAGTTTTTTCTGTATGTAGTTAATGAAAAGACGTGTCCACCAATGCAGTAGCTATTTTTTCATTTTCATTTTTGTTACAATACAATTTCCTGTGTCTGATTTTGAAAAAAAAAGCAGAATGTGCACATTTAAGCTTGTTTCCATAATTTTTTCTTCAAGATTCTGAAACATCATTAAAAAGACATAAAGATATTAAATCAGCTTGATACTTCATGACTTTTCCTAATTTTGTAAACATTGCTTGTGGACATAACTTAAAATTGCTGGCATATTTTAGACGTCTGCTAAATTCTACACATAATTTGCCAAGCTTCTTTTTCACAGCTCCAAAAAATCTGTTAATAAATCAAATCTACCTGTAATTATTTATATTAAAGGTCCAGTGAGCAGGATTAAGTGGCCTTTGGAAGTGAAGTTACAGTTACATCTGTCCGAATATCCCTCTGCTCAGCCTCGTCTTTCAGGAGAAAATACAATGGCCAAAAAACTTGCAAAATACAGCAATGACCTTTTTTAGAGCCAGTTTTTGGTTTGTCCATTCTAAACCACTGTAGAAACATGACAGATCAACATGGCAGATTTCTTGGAAAAGGACCTGCTGACTGAAATGCACTTACAAAAGTGGACCACCCTGAATCCTAACACACTGGACCTTTAATACACTGCATATGAAATATTTGCATATATGGTGTGAGAAAATGCTTTACGGTCATTTCTATATTATTGTCACCTTTATTCAGTGTGTTTTTTTCACAGAGCAGTGTTAACTTGAACACTCTTCTTTATACTGGATATTAATTAGGTCAAAAGAAAAAGATCATATTTAAAAGCAAAAAAACAGTTCGTTTTTTTTTACATACAGAATTGTGACCTGTGGGACCCCGAACAATGAAAATAAAAGCTGATTTAAAATAAGCATAAAGGCTAAACACATTCCACTTGTAGACCTGCTGGCATGAAAGTGCTCTCTTCTCGGCAGCTTTACGGGACCAGATAGATGTCCACCATATTGAGACCTCTTTCCTTTGTTGTGTCCTGCTGTTGTGCACCACTAGGAGCAGAGAAGAATCTCTTGGTAATAACAGTGTCTACTGTGCACCACCACAAGGAGATGACTCGCTGTTTGGGCAATAACAAGCTCATCTGCAGACATGTTAGCCTCTTGTCTGTTTGCCTCCCATCTGCAAGCTAAAGGAGACGCCACAACACATCAACTGGTCAAGCTGAGTTTATTCATTTGTTGTGGTCTCTGTGTTCGGTTAAGTTCAGGCTTCAAATTAACTATTAAGGGTCAAAGCGGGATGGGGGTGATGGAGGAGTTAGTGCACTCTGAATCAGCCTCTGGCAATACACATCCTGCGGAAAGTGACAACATGGACGCCTTTGTGACTTTCTTTTGAATGGGTCATTTTTCAGCTACTTAGCTCCAGTGGAGAAAGTGCCTGACAGAATCATTAAGGGAGTCATCGGCACATTAAAGGCTTTTAATGGAGCTGGCCGACATACTCCCTGTTTGGAGACATGCAGCTTTTTTTTTTTTGTTCCCCATTTTGGCCCTTATGAAAGAATATTACGACCAGTTTAAACTTGGCTCGACTTTGCTCTTGGGGTGGGACTCTGCAAGGGTAAGTGTTGATAATTAAAGCAAATGACAAACCAGCCAAGTAAAAATAGTAATGCTCTTTCATTATCTTAAATCTGAGTGATTCATTTTGATAGGAGCATTAGAGGAAATGCATTTTTGCGTTCTTGAAAGCCACTATTAGATTTACAAATCTATTGAACAAAACAATTAATCCCTAACATTAAAGAATTTCAGACAGTTTCACAGAAATCACAGACAGCCTTAAGAAAAGCATATTTTGGCACGTTTTCACATAAGTGTTGACTAACTTTATGTATCAAGAACCTTTTAAATCTGGTTTCACTTTCAGATCTACAGTGATTATGTTTCTTAAAGCTCAGTTTCTGTTTTGACATTGCTTTATCTTAAAATTAAGTCGGTCTCCACTGACTAAACATTAAACAGAAAACCCAGACTGCATGTAAGAAAGCTGAAGGATTAAGTGTTGTTCTTTGCTGTAATTACGCTGCTGACCATATTAATCTGTTTCTCCATGTGTCCACTCAGCATAACTAATGACATTGTTCTGGACAACCTGCATTCTTGTCCTGAGCTTTTTGGGAGGCTCGGCAGAGCAAACAGTGCAGCGGAGTCAAAGCTGTACTGGATGAACAAAGAGGAGAAGACTTTTATTTAAATTTATTTGAAAAAAAGTGTATCTATCTGTGTAAAAATGTGCAAAACTTGTAGTTTCGATTAAAGTTCAAAACTGTGGAAAAGCTACAGAATAAAAACACACAGTAAAGGTTCTGCAAAATTTTATATAAGAGCTGAGACATTAACTCTATGTATTGTTTGACTGATTAATTTACAGAAATTCATATGAATTTCAAACATGCAGGATTAAATTAATTCATTAATTCAGCTTCTAAAATGTGCAAAGTAAATTGCTGTGGGGTTTAGATGGTTGGTTGGACAAAACAAGCAATGTGAATGTGGCTCTGTTAAACTGTGATGTGTATTATTCAATAAATTTAGACATTTTACGAGGAAAAGAGTTAGTCACTTAATTGAAAAAAATGCATAAATATTATTGGTTACAGCTCTATTTAGGTTAGCAGCTTCCATTCTAGGGAATTTCCTATGTCGCTAACATTTGTCAAAAATAAGTAAAATATTTACAAAAATGCAAAAACAACAAATAATCTGGCCCCTCTTCAAAGACACAACACCCTTCACCTGAATCAAAAACATTTAAAAACCTTGAAAAACTCCCTAAGAAAAGAGGCCTTATTTTCTTTTCCTTGACTTCCCCTAGATCCACCAAAAAAGGCTGCGTTGTCATGGCAACACTGAGTAAAAATAACACAAGCTTATTTTCCACAAGCTGAAAATAAAATGGAACAGGATCAGTTTGGACAAACAAGATCAAAATGGTTGCTAATTCACAAGAAGCCACATCTGTCTGGCGGACGGAGTGAAACGTCGGGGCCCCACGTCTCGTTCCCTTCTGGTCATCAGCTCCCCCCATCCCCGTTATCTGACGGCCGGATCCCCTTCCTCATGTAAAGAAACCAGTTCCTTGTCAGGATAATGATCGTAATAAAGGGAAACGCTCACGCCCCACTAATTCCTCCATCCCAGAAGCCACCACAGCTGGTTTGTTTAAATCTTTTAATTCACAGCCAGCTAATTAACATTCAGAGAACAGTATTATAGTACAGGCAGTGCCTCTTAACAACCACCAACCTCAGGTATTTTACATGTAATTAACAAGCAGGATGAAGAGAAAACGAGGAGTGAAAATACTCATTTACCTCCCTCCTCACTCCAGCCTCGGAGTGCATTTTGTAGCTGTAACATATGGATGCATGCTGAAGACGTTATTATGCAGCACTGATGCATTGCTGAGACAACAGACTCCACTTGTATTTAATCAGCTGCACTGGCTGTGTGCAGAACACTTTTTAATGCACCGCAACCAGGGTTCTGTTCCTGGATCTGTGATTTCAGCAAAAACAAACAACATTATGCAAATGCAATTTCGGCGACTAAGTGAGGGAGATGAGTGATGGAGCGAGATGCCAACGCTGAACAGACAGAGATAAAGGGGAGCATGGGGGTGGTGGTGGGGGTCTCGACCATGATATCATATCTGTGCCACATTTTGCACAAACCCCAGTGAGTCAGCACAGCCCACCCAGCGAGGATGTGTGGTCACACCTCGGACTCGGAGGACACTTCCCTCTCAAAATAGCACATTTGTAATGTCATGCAGACAGGCTGCTGCCTCGGCGCTGACTGACCTGCATGTTTTTATTGCCCGACAACATGGCTGACCTTTGAGCCTCACAGGCCATCACTGCGGATCACACAGGAATGCACAAAAAGAAAGAAAAAATGACCCGACTATGGCACGTGCACATGTGAACGCCAACCGCTCACATGTGCACAAAAATGCAGAGAAGCAACAAAACTATGGATCTTATTTCGTGCTCGAACATCACCTCAACAACCATCATGCCCTTCATGTCAGCATACAAGAAAAATGCCACAGTGGCTTCAATCAGCCCCGACTAAAATGCAGAGTTCATTCTCCACCAGAGGCATTTTTATCTTTAATTAGAGGAGCGAGCAGCTGTCTACAACCCAAAACCTGCTCACCGCCATGATGGCAGGCCAGCTCACAAACACTGATTTCAAATCCACGTCAGAGTCTGTCGTTTCTGACACAACCTACTCCATTTTACTTCAGGTTTGTGTATTTTATGAGGAAAAATTCAGCTCTCATTTGAAATAAAAGGTAACTGGTGAGGATTAGGCTGCCATTGTAATATACAAAAAGGTTCTGTTTTTTTCAAAGCAAATTTACATTAATCAGAATCTAATTTAAATAAAAATTTGTTTTTACAATTTCTGCTTTGATTAAAACCCTGTGGGGTCGACATTTTCATTGATGTTGCTGACTAGATAAAGGCCTTCCACACAGCTTTATCTCCTTGCTTTTACCAAAGACAATTTGATTTCTGTGATCAGCTTCAGGTTCTCTGGACTTGCTATGCCAGGCTGACTCAGCACTTAATGCTAATTAATCATTTTCTAAACAAATTTAGCAAAAACAAACAAAAAAAAAACAGCTTTTCAGACATTTTTTTGCTGTTTTTTTTCTATATGAAGCTTTTTATGATAGTAAATTAAGAGTTTTGGCAAGATGGCAAACACAAACATGGGCTTCGGGAACTTTTAATGTACATTTCTGATGGAATGAAACAAGAAAATAATTGGATAGTTGCAGCCTTGGATTGGAAAGCTTTAGCTGCATAGTTTTGCCTCATGGAGGCACAAAGGAGCCAGTCACTGCAAACTCAAGCTGTGCAGCCAAGTACTGCTTAAACCTACTGATTATTTTAAATTGCCCCCAAGATTTCTCATACACTACATATTTAAGGCTAAAATTTGAGGAACCTTGGTATAAAATTATGTTCTGAAGATCTACTGTGTATATTTGATGAAATTGTGCAGCCATTTTGGCCTCAAGTGGGTTCCCTGGTCTGAACGATGTACAGGTAGTCAGTGAGGAGCAGTATGGGCTGACTTTTATGACCCCAAAACCTCGGAAGTTGAGAAAAGTGGAAACTGTGTGTTGAGGTGTCTATGAAGCAGTGGCTCCAGCTCTCTCCTGGTAACAGACCATCTACAGTAACTTTTCTTCAGCCTCCAACAGGAAGCAGAGTATCACTAATGGAGACGGTGAAAGTGATCACAGTAACCTTCACCTCTCTCCCGCCACGTTCTTCACTGCTTTCCCCAGTTTCACCCTCACCTCTCTGTGTCGTTCTCCCTCTCAGTACTTTAATCTTAAAAGCGGGTGCCCCTGATGAGGAAGATCAAAGCGGCTTCGCACCGAGCACAGGTCACCGACTCCATTCCCGTGATCAGGCTTCGCAGTGATTTGATTGATTTCTCAGAGATCAATTTCGTCCTCTACTGTACAAAAGAAAGCTGGACGTGAATAAAGAAGAAGGAGGAGATTCGGACTTCTTATGTAAGTCTGAGGACAGAATTTTCACAAGGTAACAAGGAGAACGCGTGAAACAACAATTTTGCCGAGGCCTTGGATGTTTTGGGTTTTGTTTTTTTTTGAGTTTTCGTCTAAATTTGTCTGTCGTGTCAGAGGGACGCCTGTGCAGATCTGGCAGGGAGAGCTTTTCCGAGAAATGAGCGAGATGAACGCTCTCTCATAGCCACAGGGAGTTGCATGACGTCAGCCGCCATTCACTGTTTGTGCACAGTTTTGTGTTTTGTTACACACACATACATACACACACACACACACACACACACACACACACACCCGGATGTATGAAGCAGTGTTTTTTTCCAGATGAATGCCTGCATATATGCCTAGTTCTTAAGTAAGATAACCCTTTGGAGCAAGGCAGAGGTGGATTACATGGCTGCTGAGCCCCAAGTCACAGCCAGGGATCCAGTCAAAGTGGTGGGAGGGAAGGATGGAGGAGGGAGAGAGAGAGAGAAAGAGAGAAAAAGAGATTGAGAGAGAAAGAGAGAGACAGAGAGGACGAAAGCAAGTGAGGGGTTTCTATTTCAAATCTCCCTGGACCCCCAAGGCACTTCCGTTCTGGCTGCATCCTCCACCAAAATAAATCATTTCCATCAAAGGAAAAGCTCTGACCATTCAGTGCTTTTCCTCATCCAAAGCAAACTCACATGCACTGTTGTATTTATGTGCCACAAACTCATTCAGAGCAGCTTTAAATGACCAGTGGATACACACAAAGGACAGGCTGCAAAAATCAAAAGTCTGACGGGCAAAATTAACAAGACATTAGTTTCAAAATGGCTCAGTTGATATTCGAAAAATCGTCTCCTTCCATACCTACTGGCAAAATTGTTTTTCATGCTCTTATATAACATCTCGACTATGTTTCCCCATGAAGAGGCTGCTTTGTAAAATCATCTTTTCTCACACTGTGGATTTGCTGCAAAGAGCGTCCTTAATATGTTTCCTGAATGCATCGAAAATCACATCAGAGAAACCAGATATTTCACACTAGAAACACACTGGAGTTGATTTAATGCAGCAGAGCTTCACTGAAGTAGTTAAAATTGCCGTCAGTTTCTTGTGGGTTGCGGTCTGACTGTCTGTCTGTCGGTCTGTCGGTCTGTCACACGGATCAATAGGTGGTGCTCTTGCATGGGCTGCTGAACTTTTCCCCCTGTCCTCTCCAAGTCGCACATGACGTTCATCTTTGTGCACCAGAGCTCGGACCGTTTTCATTTATTTATTTCATTTTTTTGCAGCGCTGTGTGACCAGACATATATTATTAACAAATTGCTTACGTCATCTGACAAGTAGGGGGAAGATCATTTACGTAGACGGTGATGATGTGATTGGTCGCCGATTTCTTTTTTTTTTTTTTTAAAAAGCCCCCCCAAAGAACACCAAATGATGCCAATTTGGAGACGATCAGGGTGTTTTATGCATTTTGTTGGTAACTGCATGAAGATGAGCGAGGAGGAGGAGGGGGTGCGTGTCAACAAAATTACACCACCGAGGCTTGACAACGTGAAGCAGTCAGGAGCGCACATGCACACACACACACACACACACATATAGAAACACACACACACACACACACACGCAGCTTTCCGCGCGCGCAGCCGGGGCTGTGCGTCCGAGTGCGCCAGTGAGTGTGTGTTTTGAATTCAAATGCAGCAACACACCAGAGCTGCAAATGCGGAGACTGAGAGGAGGATGGCGATGATGTGTTTGGGAACGGAAGCCTACACATTCATTTTTTTAATTTTCTTTTTTAAACCCGAGTTAAATGTGTTCACAAGATGTCTCAACCTGTCTCAAATTCTCCCGACTGTCTCGCATGCAATCACACACACACTGACCCGTGGTAAGTAGCCCACTTCAGAGGTATTCAAGCCGTGCCAGGCACAATTGGCAACATTAAGCGGGGCAATAATCATGAAGATGCACCTACCATATTGACTTCAGAGACCATGTCTATGCTGGCTATGTCTATATTCATTCCCACGGCCACCGGCGCACCTGTGAAGGAAAGGGGGCATTAATACAACATACGTGAATAATTCTCTCATCATGTAAATTTAACAAATTCGTGACGCGCGCTCAGGTTTCTCTCTGCTCTCCTCCACCTACAGGAGATTTGTGCATCATCAGCCCGAGCAAAAAAAAAAAAAAAAAAAAAAATCTTCATGTGGCGCGCAGATGAGATTGAAATGCTGTTAATTTTGATCTTTTTAGTGGAATTATCAAACATTGATGAGCAGGATCGATCACGTTAAAAGCCCGTCTTATCTCCCCATCAAATGAAATATGCACATCATTTCTCATAGCCTAATTGGAAAGGCCTATTTGGATGGGAAGGGGTGATTATGTAAATTAAAGCAGATTTTGCGATTCATTAAACATGTATTGCACGTCAGGAGGGCGTGAAAACATTACATTCCGTTTTCAATTTGCTCGTTACCTCCGAAATCTGGCCTCAACCGAATGTCGTATCCTTTCATCAGTCTGTCCACTGTTTCTTTTACCAGAGGCATATTGCTCGGGTCTTTGATATCCTTGACGCTGGGGAGAAAAAGAAGGTGGTGTAATGCAGAATAGCTTATTAATATCACACGCCAGGCACGCTTTAACAGGGGCTACATGACATGCAGGACAGAGGTGGTTAAAAAAAAAAAAAAAAAAGATGTAAACGAGATTACCTTTGAGTCCAAACGAAAGTCACCAATAAGGCAAAAGTCAAAATCCCAAAGTGGTTTTTCCTGATCCTCCCCATCGCAACAGTTTTTGAGGTGGTTTCGCGATGAGAGTGAGGAGAGCGCACATCCAACTTACTCCAGACAGCGCAGAGGAGCCAATGAGAGGCGCATGCGTGCAGCCAGCCCAAGATCAAAGAGTGGAGACTGATGATGGTGGATGAGCAGTTTCCATTGCAGAGAAAAATATTAAAGGGACAAGTGGTTGTGCGAAACGAAGAAACATGCTTTTGTGCCAGGAGTGAAATGAACAGGAACGGAGGACATTTCTGACTTTGTTTTTATTCATGTGTTTTTATTAAATGTCAGATAAGTTTGTCTGTTTCCTGACAAGGTCAAACAATGTGATGCACTGTAGGGCTGAAGTGGTCAAAATGTCCAGTTAAGATCAAGTTTATTGGCTCAGTTTTAATGTAACAGGACATGTTAAGTGGCCATAAAAGAAAACAACACTACATCTTTTACAGACAGATGCTTACACATACAAACACACCTGTGCCCCCGACAATCATGCACCATCCATACAAAAATAGAAAATTAATGTCATCAACACCCTTGAGTGTTGTATCCTACTCTTCCCTGTGATGCTTTCAAAGGACTTGCAGTGGATCTGGAAATGCAAAGGGAGAACCAGAGTGGCGGAGCAGAGAGGTGGGATGGAAAACACTATCCCACAATTCATTTTCTCAGGTTTGAGTAAATTTTTGAAGCCGTGGGGAGGGATGCGAGCCTCCTCTAAATTGCCTTTGATCTTGTTGTAGTGGGAGCTGTGCTTCTGTAGAGGGCAGGCTTCTGAAAGCATTGGTTCACTGTTGCATCACCACCAGTTACAGCCATCATAGATTATATCATCCACTTCTTTTTGATGTGTTTCTTGGTTTGTGTGCGTGTGTGTGTCTATGCGTGTGCCAGAGCGTCATGCATACTGTATGTATGTATGTATGCATGTGTTTATGTGTGTGTGTGCTGTGTTTGGGTAAGGCGTCTGTCTCGGTCCGGGGGCCCTGAGAAGTTGTTGTGTGTACGCGGCATGCTTTAAAGTGATTGAGGCCCGTGAAGGGCAGCTCTTCAGCTACTGATCAGAACACAAGTGGGCAGTGGTCACAGCCTGTGAAATGAATAGACGTGCGGCAGGAGAATAAATGAGTTTCTGATTCATTTCCTCTGTCAGATGAGAGCAGAGTGACTGCTGAGAGCTTGTTCAAGCACACACACACACACACACAGAAAGAGAGGGAGAGAGAGAGGGTGAGGGAGAGGGAGAGGAGGGTGAGGTGAGGCTGGCTGGATGGGTGCTGAAGGTCTCTCCGGCTGCACGTGCCCTTTTCCTGGCCCTCTTAGTTTTCAAGTTCCACATCCCTACAACAGCAGAATACAAGCAGAGCACAGAATGTGAGGGGAGCATGCAGAAACGTTTCTTCTCCTTCCACATTCAGAGAGACTCTGTCTGCAGTGTGCTGCACAGCCTAAACTGTTACTGTGCTGCCTGTTCTCTCGGTGGCCTCTTCAAAAGTACCAAGCGAGAGACGTGGCGAAATAAGTAAAGGAAATAGATGTGATGCAGCTGTTCTCATGCTCTCCATCTTGTCTCTCTCTCATTATTCTGCAGAACGTTATAAACAAAACAACCATAAAAATTCTCTGACAGGAACATGAGAAGCATGATGAGCAGATTTGCACTCCCCAGTGTTACATAACACATCTCTCTCTCTCTCTCCTTTCTCTCTCTCTCTCTCTCTCTCTCTTTCTCTGTCTTTTTGCACTGTATCTCTCTCTCTCTTTCTTTCTTGGACATGGAGCTTTGTGTTCTATAAGTGGTTCACTTATAAGTGAGAAAGTGAATAGTCATTTTTTTCATATGCTTAATGTACAAAGTAAGGTTCTGGTTCTGGTTCCCCATGGAGAACCACAGTTGTCATTAAAACATCTTTCGTTTTGCAGCCTTTAGGTAAACCTTATATAAAAAGAGGAGGGAGCTTGGATGCATATTTTTCCTCTCAAATTAACTGAGCGCCCAGCCCTTTTTTGTACTGTAAATCTATGATGATGATGATAAAAGCCACAGTGCTGGCGTCAATGCAGCAACAACGCCACCTAACATCATTCCCCTCTTCTTTTTTTTTTCGCCTACAACTCCCGGGGCTGTTTCAGCATTAGAAATTATTGATGTCTTTACTGCCTAGATAAAAGTCTCTGACAAAGAACTGTGGGTAGTTATTGTTCCACTGAAGCTCTCATAATTAGAGCAGAGTGAGACAGGTTTGTGGCTCTTTGAGATACAAGTAAGCATGCATAAATACCCTCTGTCCATTGTCTGATCTTTTTTCCTCTTTCACCTCCTTTTACAACAACGCTGGATGCCCTCCAAGTGTGCCTCTGCTATTTTTACTATTTTGCAAGAGAAGGTTTTAAAATCTGGAGCCTTTATCACACAAGACTCAAAAGGTTAAAGGTGTAGCTCACTTGTAAGATGTAATTATGGGTAAAAACTTTACTACTGTAGAGTGTGCGCTCATGTAAGTGGTTCAAAATGGTACACTGAAATTTTCTCCAGAGGGTCACAGAAATAAATCTTAGTTATCAAAAAGGTTTACCGTCACACAAAATTATTTTTATTTTATCATATTTTCTTTATGCAACAATCTATAATATAAATTATATATTAATAAGACAAAACCATGTGGGAAGAGATATTTAATTTTCCTTAACTGCAAAACATATTCAAACTGTTATAAAAGATACAAGGGCACCATGAAACCCAGAACTCTGAAGTGGTGGCTTGGCAGTGGAGGAAAGGAAAAATAAAATAATAAGGCAAATTTATTTATTGCTCATTGATCTTACACTTTATATAAGATAGATACTATTTATTTGGAGATTGTCATGTTGATAGTTTGTGCCATTTTTTAATAAGACGGCCACTTAATATTCACGTCCTTCCACAATGCAAAATATTTAAGTCTTGTTGTCTTCCCCCCCAAAAAATCGATGTGCATACAATCCCATAAAAAGACTGTTTGGAGTTTGGATTAAGCTTGGATAACATATCAAGTGACAGACCAAAGGAACTTGCCAACATGGCAATAGATGTGTTTTCTAACACAATGCACAAGGCACAGCATGAGAAGGAGGTGGGTGAGCTTGAATAGTAAGGCGTAGGATTCTCATGCTGAAGCTGAATCAATGTCTATCTGCAGGACTCCAGAAAAAATCCCTCACTCTCTCCAAATTCACCTCCTCATCTCCTGGTTGAACTCTACCTGTCTAAAATAAGGCGAGCCAAAGGACTTGTCCGTCAGATTGAGGGATGGCTACTAACTTCAACTGCGACTAGCCAGATACCTTGCAAAGCAAACTATGCCTGTGTTGTAAAACAGTTTTATCCTGTAATTTTTGGAAGAAAAAACTGGATTACAGTGATAGGGTCTGCTGTGAATGTTTAAAATTTGATTTATGAAACAAGAAAACCTTATATAAAATGATCATAACTACAAAATGAATGGTAATACATAAATTACAAAACAAAACAAAGATCAAGCAGAATCCAGACACTTCAAAATCTGGTGGGGCACATGCCCGTCCACCTTAACTGGACACAACTTGTCTGAGTAAATGATGATTTGCTTTAGAGGGGAACAGGTCAGGGCTCAACTTAGCAATCTTCATTATCTAAGATTGAAAAAATAAGGGCAGGGTTGATGATTTTATATATATATTTTTTTTATCCCATAAAAAGAACAAAGCCAACAATACATTGCCACTCCTCTATACTATTTACTCTGTCTGTGGTGCTCAGCTTCAGTCAAAATTGTTTCAACTGAGAGATGTAAATTTTGAGTAACAAGTCAAGAAGACAAGACACACAACTGAATTAATTGTTGGGTTTCGATTTTTTGCACAGAAAACTATAGAATATCACCAGACCCTCAAAATAATACTCAAAAGGCTGTTAATGCTCTATCATAACTAAGTGTGACTTGTGTACCTGGCACTCTCCATGGTGTCCTTGGCCAGGTAGATGTACCAGTAGACTAAGTTGAAGAGGGCAAAGGTCAGAGGGAAGAGGATGCGGGCGTACTTGTCGATGGGGCTGGTGCCGGCCAGCTGTGGGATTGGAGGAAAGGCTGAGCCCTGCTGAAGGAAAATGGGCACCTGCGGAGCATCTCCTGGCTCACTGCGACACACTGAGTGGTTTCTCTTCTTCAGGCCTTCCTGTGCATTGCTGTCCAACTGGTGGCAAGGGTGAGGGGATATGGAAAAAAAAGCAGGAGGGGGTGATACATATTAACTGCTTTTTGTTGTTTTACTGCTCAGTGAGAAAAAAGGGGAGAATGCAGTGAATAAAACAAGGAATTTCTAACCAGCGAGTGCATGTATGGTAATTTTAACATGCTGGAGTCATGTATATAAGCCTGGGAGTGATGTTTGTTCCCACAGGAGCTTCCTCTCAATGGCATGCCAACAACCCTACAAAACGCAGCAGGTAGTTTGCTGGATGCCCATAGGATGGTTAGGAGATTATGCAGGGTGGAGAGCTGGAGTTGTTCTCTGTTCTCACACTGAGGCTATTTTTAAAGCATCTAACCATGAGCCCTACACGTGAGACGTATCCCAGGAGGACGTGTGGTGGCTTATACTGTATTAGCATAAAGCATATAGCAAGAGATGAGAGCATTACAACAGCACATATTACTATTTAATGTGTGGTGTGCTTAGAATGGGAAGAATGGAAGAGGCAGGGTGACTTCTTGGAAATGCACAGAAAAGACTCTCCTGTCTGTGGCATGATTTGTTTTTTTTCCCTTCTGCATTTGAGTCTGGAGCTTCTGGTTTCCTGTTCATTATCACTGCAACAAACTCTCTGCGACAGTGAGGAGAATCTCTACCTCCATTATTAACTATGTAAATGTATTTCAGATGCCACATGGTATAAATCACATTCTTCAAGTCATAGCACAAGCCGATGTTGCTGAGCAGATTGCTTTCATACCAAGTTTAGAATCAAAATCGTCCTACAGTCAGTTCTCATGGTAGCAAATCTGGCTGTGGAGATGTATATTTATCCCTGTTTATAACCAGAGACCTAATGGCATTATTGTTTGCTTTGATCGATGTCTTCTGTACCTCTCTCTCAGTGCAGACAATCAGGTTGTGTTAAAAAAATATGTGGATTTTTAACATTTCAGATCAGTAGCTTTGTGACATAAGCTTAGTCTCTTTCTTACCAAGTCAGTTAGCTTAGCTTAGCATTAAGACCGGAAAGGAGGTAACAGCTAGCCTTGCAAAAGTAAGCTAACAGGCGGCTCATGGTATGCTCATATTTACATTATTACGTTTTTGTTGACAGCATTGAGAGTCAAATTAAATTTTAAAAACACACCAAATTTAATATATTACTTATCTACAATTGTGCATTGTGCTACGTGTTGTGTATGACCTGAAACAGCGAAACGTGATTTCATTCAACCAAAAAAATTTTCTTGTTATTCTTGCTCTACAATTAAATTGGTTCAAGAGGTGCTGAGAAATCTCCTGGATTTAATTAAACCATTGTCATGTTCTAACCATGACAGGGAAACTTGAGCTTGAACTTATCCGTCATTACTGACACAAAATCAGCTGCTCACCGAAACTGTGTCGTCATCCTCGCTGCCGGCAGCCAGAGCCTCAAGCTTGTCTTGCCTGGCTTTTTGCCTTTTTAGACGGTTGGCCTGTAGGGTGGCGAAGTAATTCACTGCTGCAAACTCAACGAGAGCCGACGCCACGAAGGCAAAACACACAGCAATGAACCAATCCATGGCGGTGGCGTAGGCCACTTTAGGAAGTGACTGACGGGCACTGATGCTCAAGGTGGTCATGGTCAGCACAGTGGTGATGCCTGTCAGAAAACAAGCATTCATAAAACACTCATGGAGATGTAATATAATATCAAACACAATTACTACAACTGAACTGCCCAATATTAGAGGGAAGAGGCTCATACCAGCAACTGTACGTGCTGGAACAGACTCTTTGTTGATCCAAAAGGAGACTTGTGACAGGACAACAACCATTATGAGAGGGATGTAAGTCTGAATGAGGTAGTAGCCCAGCTTCCTCTGGAGGTGGAAATGGACCACCTGCACAGAGTAGTGACCTGCAAGATAAACAGCACATGTGAAGAGAGCAACCCCGAGGGACTGAGCAGGGAAGCACTGAGTGGATGCCCTTGCCTGCCCTTGAAATGGAAAAGCTGCTGAGAGAAACATATAGATATACTGCTGCTGTTATGACTGGGATAACCCAAAAAAGGGGTAAGATGGCATTTGAAAGACAAGAAGGACAGAAAAGAAGGAGGGGAGGAGGAGGGAGCACGGCAGACATTTGAAATGGGATAAAGTCAAGAGCAAGGAGCAAGTGGGGTGGGGGCAGGAGAAGACCATGCGGTGTCACCATGTGTAACACTGCCCTGCTCAGTCAAAACACATGCATGCAGACACTAAGAGACTTACACCATGCTGCATCATGCACACACACACACACAAACACACACACACTCATACAGAGGCTCTCTTCTCTCTCTGTGTGTTTTCTAAATGGGTGTCATCTCTACGATTTGGAG
>JAQNCA010000032.1:10409214-10421545 GCA_029783725.1 Acanthurus tractus | reverse complement strand
ACACACACACACTCATACAGAGGCTCTCTTCTCTCTCTGTGTGTTTTCTAAATGGGTGTCATCTCTACGATTTGGAGCAAGCCCGCTTCTTTTTCTCTCTATTCCAGGAATCTGCTGGGTTCACACCAGGGGAGCACTTCTCCTTTTCTAGTGGAAAGAGAAAATGCACACAAACACACACATACACACACTCAAACCCAGACACACACACATTACTCCATCCTTCCTCCTTTCTGTCAGTGCATTCACAGGGCTTTAAACCCCATAGTTCTTTTTTAGGCACACCGTACGCATTAGGCATGACCACTTAAGCATCTTACAGAAGATGGCTGCTCAAGGAAGTCTTTGCTTTTTTATCGACTCCACCGTGGAGGCTAGTGCAGAGTTTTAAGAGTCTCACTTCACCTCTTTTTACTCTCCGTTCTCACTTCATTGGCTCATTAGAGTTTTCAAAAAATTAAACATCTGAGCGTGAATTTAAAAATGTACCTATGAGAAGAGCAATGTGATAGTTTACCTGTGTTTGATTTGAAGACCTCACTAGACAATGTCTGTCCAACCAGATCATACTGCAGAAGACTTATGGACTCCGGGGGACAGTCAACAGATGCTTGTAGCCCCTTCCTCCAAGTGAACATAATTTCACTGCTGGTGTATGCATCTAAAAAAGCAAAGCAAATAGTAAGGCTCTAAAAAAATAATGCATTTGACAAATTTATGAATTTAGAAATTTTGGTTTCTATTTCTGAACACTTCTGTCATACTTACAACTTCCAAACCTGAGGGGGCAGGCGTGGCCGTCCATGGGAAAGTCGATCAGCCTCATTGGACACTCTGCGCTGATTGTCAGTCTAACAACAGGAAAACACAAAAACAAGCCTGTGTTACTTTTTTTTCCTCATAAAAAAATTAGTTTCCACAAAGGATCACAATAACTGTACACTGTAATATCACCTCATAGTGTAGAGGACGGTCCCGTTTTGCATGATACGAAAGAGTTTGTTAGGTGTGGTCATGTTGTGAGAAAGGGACTTCTTTGAGTTTCTGAAGAATGTGTCTGGCGTCCAGATCTTGTCTACCATGCGATTGTTCAGCCGCAGGATTTCAGTGGGGCCCTCGAATTTTAGCCGCTCGTCCACCCACATCTGACGGAAGAACATGTCCATGGTGTACTCCTGATGCATGAATATCACATGTTAGTCAGTGTGAAACTTTATTTTGTATATATCTGAGCTATAGGCTTAGATGTTTGTCAACTCCAAATATGCAGTCCTTGTCTCCCATCAATATGCATAATACTAAAGGGCCTTTTCAAATTGCAGTGGAAGGTGGGGAGAGATGACGAGGCAATGATGGATGCCACTCATCCCAGATAATCATTAATCAATGCAGTCAGCCATTCTCTCTGTCTGACATGTTGTCATATTGATTTAGAGGCCATCAATAATGGAGTTATAGGGCTGGTCAAACAGATTAAAGCTCATTAGATGGTCTCATGGCAGATTGCCCAAAAGGCAGGCATTCATTGGTCACTGAAGCACTGTTATCTTCTACTGTCAACACACATACATCTCCTTACAGTATTAGTATCTTACCATCTTAACATCTGAAACAGGTCCAAAGCTGGTGACAAAGATGTCTGTTTTCACCTCTGTGATACCACCTGCAACAGTACATAACAAATCAATAACAAATTTGCAATTAACACAATGCAACACAAGATTTATCACAAATGTGTGTGTGTCTTAAGAAATGGAGTAACCTCCAGAGCCAGGACGCAATCTGTTGTCATAACCATCCAAAAGTCGATCCAAAATGCGAGTGATGTCGTCTGAATTAATCTTGTCCGCTCCACTTACAATAACAACACTGCAGAGAAAACAAAAGCTTAAACATCCAGGTTTATACACTCTGACCCATGTTCATGCAGAGAGGACTTACCTTATCCAGCAGACAAAAGTAACTAAAGTGAATGTGACGACAGCCATCCTGGGTAGCAATTAAATTTGCAACCAAATTTGCAGTTAACTCTCTGAGCAACTCATACTTTTTAAATGGTGTATGGTGTGTGTAAAAAAGAGCTCAAAGCTGGAGAGAGCATGAGACTGTCGCTGAGGTGAATGGTAGGTATATGTAAGAACAGAGGAGACACTAAGGCAGGAACAGTAATCTAATTAACAGATTAGTCAGTCAACTCCATTTATAGAAAAACAAGGAAATTTATAGGTTTCATCAAAAGTAAACTAATTACGGGGGGTTCAATTGACATATCATGTCAATTTATTAGTGAAGAAAAAAAGAGGTTAAATATGACATTTACCTTACAAGGTAATTTTTATCTTGCTGTAGTTCATCTCACTTAACATGAGGTGTCGCTGCAGGAAAAATGTTGGTTGCAACCGGAACTGTAACTTCTTGAGAGAAGAAGAAGAAGTTTTGCGAGTGTCAGTTGTACAGTCAATGTTGTAAAGCAACACTACGAGAGATAATGTTAATAATTGGTGAAAAAGTTTGAGCTTAAGGTATTCACAATTAAAATCATTTTAAGAAATCGATATAATAACAAAGATAAAAGCTGACCGCGCAGCAAACTGTTATGCCTTTCAGCTAGCCACATATAGTGTTAGCTTACATTCGCCCACCTACCTGCCAGCTTCTGGAGAGCAGCAGCATGTCAGTGCATTTCGAGGAGAAAAGCGGGATCGTCCCCTGCAAGACAGCCTGGGGCTCCTGGTACCAGACCATGGAGGAGGTTTTCATCGAAGTCAATGTGCCTCACGGGACGTCTTCAAAAGAGGTCAAGTGCCGTTTAGGATCCAGAGACATAGAGCTGCATGTCAAAGGAGAGGAAATATTCAAGGTAACATCAAGTTCTCGCATGATTCCTGGGACTTTTCTCATCTTCCATTCAACTTCACTTTAACTAAGAAAGAATGGAGACAAACATTAAGGCTATTCGATCTACAAAAGTGACAGAAATAGGGATAAAAACCTCCTTGAGTTTGTACCAAACTACAGAGACTTTTCAGTTTTTTAATTTAAAATTGTGCATTGAAAGCAGGCTAAAATTTGGCCAACATTTTGTAACGTCAAAGCAGTAAAAGCACAGGTGTAAATTATGACATTAAGGACGGCTGTATTCCATTGAGTTCAGTCAGTTATGAGGTGTAATATTGTAACGTTACATGCTGACTCATTAATGAGGAATCATGTGATTTATACACTATCCATTTCAAATGCAAACGCTGAATAAACTCAGGAATTTTTAGTGGACCTTCTCAATCTGGGATTATTCCAGTTCACTGTTACCTCTTGTATTATGACCTATAATTCTAACTCTGTGATAATTTTGACTGTTATGTGAACACAAATTAACCTCACAATCTTTTTTTACATTTTATCAGGGAAAGTTATTTGACACAACCATGTCTGATGAGGCTACATGGACTCTGGGTAGGTTGCATATGTCTTATTAACTTTTAATTTAAATTTACAGCCACCCCTCGCCCCCTTCACTCACTCCTGTTTACCTTTTTTCTGCTCAGAGGACAAGTGCCTCATTCGAATCATTCTGACAAAGACTAACAGAGAAGCAGGGAACTGCTGGTCCTCCCTGCTGGAGGGCGAGTACTGTGCCAACGCTTGGGTCCAGGACCAGATGCAGAGAAAGCTCACACTGGAGAGGTTCCAGCGGGAGGTTAGTTATCAAAAGTGTCGTCTGAAGGATCACAGTGTATGGCATCAAGATTTTTTAATATGGACTATCAAATGCACACCAGTCTCGTTAGGATCTGCCTACGTTAGGATTATAAACTGTAATTTGTTGGATTTATTAAAGGTGCTATATGTAACATTTCAACACCAGTTGCAGTTCTGGTATTGTGTGGAGGTAAATAAGTACCGTTGGACTTGATTGTCAGGGTTGGTGTCTAGTTTAAATTGTGTACTGGAACTAACTGTACTCGGTTCACGTAGGTATAACAATCAGATTACAATGCAGATTTGATCACCTTCTCCAACCACACTTAAATATAGTCCTGTCTATATAGATAGTCACTGTGCTGCTTAAGTCACTGAACAAGTGTACTTTGAGAATGTGTTGAGATGGGCATAGATGTTTTCGCTTACACAAACAGTGTTTCTGGAACTGCTCTCAAGGTGGTGAGACATATGACAGAATTTATCCTACCAGCTTCTTCAATATAGTTATGTTTTTAAGTGTTAGTTAGTAAAATGAAAACCTTAATGACTGCCAACAGTGAACTGTGAATTAATGGAGTTTCTTTTTTGCTAGAATCCTGGGTTTGACTTCAGTGGTGCAGAGATCTCTGGAAACTTCGCTGGTGGTGGTCCAGACTTTTCGAGTTTGCAGAAGTGACTTATGCCATGATGTAAAAAACTTGTTACATGCTGGAAATGTCACCAGATGTCAGTAATGAACACTACTGAGGACATCCATGACATGCGGAGGAATGGTGGCTTCAGCAAGTCTTCTGCAATTAGAACTCTATAGAGATTTGCCTTCAGAATAACTTGAATACTTGGTGACTTATTGTAACACTTTCTACAGCAGCTCTTTGATCTGGCCTGTTTTCGCTGTGATGGACTGGTATCACCTAGGCCTGATCAGGCTACTTACAATGCTCATTGTAGACAGGGCAACAGCTGATGCAAGCTGTTCTGACTACACATCTTAATATCAAGTGAGACTTCCTAGATTTTGTTGTAATTCCTGTAAGAAGCCTGAAAAATGAACGCACACAGCAATAACTTTTCAATAAAGTTTTATTGAAAGGTACAGGTATATAGGCTAAACAGATGGTGTGTTTAGTCAGCCATTTTCAATTTGAGGACACGTTTTATTTTTGTCACTAAAGAAACTTCAACTACACAGGGAAACGGGCAAGAAAATGCAAAACAAATTCCAATCCACATTTCCACTGCAATGACCATTTGTGTTCTCTGCATACTTGACAACTGAGATCAATTAATACACATGGTGCTTCACTCTGTGTACACAAATCAAGAATCTATGAAAACAACTCATCTGTAACCGCTTGACATTTCAGCTCAAACAGTATTTGTTAGCCATATATGACGGGATCGTCACTAGCCTCACTTCACCTCACTTCACCGGAGAAAACCGGAATTCCCTCGCCAAAATAAAAGGAAAAAAAATCATCACCTTGGGTAGGAGTGTGCATTCAAGACAGCTTAGCAACCTAGGGTGGGAGTTAAGGATTTTGGGCCGATTTCTTGGTTCCATTCTTGCTGTTCACAAAATCCTTCTCCCTCCTCTTCCACATGGTGGACTGAGGACCTAGGTGGTTCTATACTTATTAGCTTAAAACAAGCAACCCGTTCCAGGAAACACTGAACACCTTGGTACGGATTTTAACAAGAACATACTGTACACTTGTGCAAGCAACTCAATCAAGAAAGTAAAACTTAGCAGGATGGTAGCAGATTAACCTCTCTCACAAAGCATTACTCCTTGTCACTGGGCCTGATAAAATGCAGTGTGCATGATTCATATTGGGCAACTAACTTCAGGACAACCGCAACATTTTGATTCTTTCTTAAAGAAATCCATCATCACAGATGAAAATCTGTAAGGAAAAAAAACGGAGCACAGGTGGGTGACCGTACAGCGAGAAAGTCGGTTAAGTTATATCCAATCAGAAAACAAAGGTTTATAGACAGTGGTGATGTTTCTCTGCATGCAAGGTCACCCATTTGTACCTCCAGGTTTAATATGCTGACTCAGGTATAGTAGGGAGATGAGCGATCTTGTAATAGCTGTGCTTCAGCTGACGTGCAGTTCTTCCCGAAATAGTCCAGCGAAGCCTCTGGGTGTTGGGCCTGGAGCACTTGGTGGTGGCATATTCAGCCAGGCATTTTCCAACCAGCTCCTGCACACAAACCAGGTCCCCATCTCTGATCTACACAGGAGAAACAATGAATGTGAAAAAGAATATTAGCAATTATGGAAAGACACTGGGGTGTGTGTTCCATATGTTAATGGAACAAATTTCCACGTAATATTAAGCTATTTTTATCATGCATCAAACAAAGCTCCACCTGAACTACTTTAAGAAAAATTTAATTCTGAATTGATGAGAACACATTCATGATTTTGAAAATAGCTGGTAGGCTACTTACATTCAGCTGCTGCTGCAGGCTTTTCAGAGCCTCTGCTATTTTGTCACTGTGCTCAGGTTCATGTTGTTCCTGGGCCTCATAACACAGGAGAGCCATGCCAAGCAGAGATGGCTGTAGAGAAACAGGGTATAGATTCATGAACACAACGAACTAAAGCACAGTCAGTATGTTTTCTATAAACAACTTGAACAGAAACAAGAAAAAAGAATATTTAATTGTTTTACCAAGACTGCCTTTGCACATGATTGCAATGAAACATTAACTACTAGATGCCACTTCAACAATAAAATGTATCTTCCACAAGTATTTTTGGAATCTGGAAATGGGCCATTTTATAAATGTTGGTAGAGCAGTTACTTTGGCCTACCTTTATTTTGGAGAAGACAAATGAGCAGTGACAGGCTTTCAACTGAGCCTCCAATCTCTCAAGGCTCAGTATCTTCCTTCTGTAAAAAGAAAATGCTTTTAGTGTCAAGATTTCAACTTGGATCCAAGATGCCTGTGATGTAGAGCTCAGTAGATTACATCACTCTGCTTCAGTTAATGTACTGGGGGAAAAAAAGCAATTTATTTATAGGTTTTAACTGAATTGCACCACGATATTGTAATTATTTTGAACAGAGGGTTTTCAGATTAGTTTTCAACATGTCACATGTCTGATATTCTACTTCTTTACATATAGAGCTGTGCCTGTTGGCTTAAAAATATTTTTGGCTAGTATTCTCTTTAAAACCAAATATGAAAAGACATATTTTAGGAGAGTTAATATAATCTTGTTGAGTCATGGTTCAGCCCTGCAGGTTGATGTGACTGTCTGTCCTTACCTCTCAGCGTCGAGCTGCTCCTGGATGTGGCTGTGAAAGAGGCGTAGAAAGCGGAGGGCTGTGGGGGCCTTCACCTTCCAGTAGAGCTTCTCCAGAATGATCTTCTCCATTCTCATCATGTCAGACACTGTAAAGCGATTCTGACTGATGCGGATCAGGTCATTGGCCAGAGGCACGTTCTTTTCCTCCTCTGAGGATTTCACAGCAATGTAGAAGCAGCACAGGCCCACACAGGACAGGTGCTTTGGTTGAATCTATTGAAAGGAAATTAGGTTATAAGACAACCTTTTTTAAGTTCTACACAATTACCAACATAAACTTTTAAGCCATCCTTGCATTTACGAACCTTCATTACAGAGAGGAATCGATCTAGAAGGCTGATGGCCAGCGAGAAGGTGTCTGAGCTGAAACCAAAGAACCTGGTCAGAGAGAGCAGGTCTTTCACCTCCAGCTCCCTCAGTCTGGCGGTCATTCTGAGGCCATTGTCCTGGGAGCTCTCAATGAGCCTCAAGCCGGTCAGCTTTGGTTGGTATCGGCCCTCCAGATCTGTCATGGCCTTCAGCTGAACTGCAAATGGCTGTGCTCCTGGTCCTGTCACTGTGTCAATCATCTGTGTAGACGGGGAACAACAGCTGAATAACACTGACTGAATCAAACCAAAACAACATTTTCGACTAGGTCTCTAAGCTGATAATGTGACAAGATTGTCTGGCTGACCATAAAAATGTGTAATACTTTGTAACCACAGGTATAGCTCCATGAGTTACAGCTGAAATGATTACTCATTCATCTAATAGCGCATCACTACAACACGATACATGTGTTTTATATGCATGTTAATGGATACCTAAAAAATGCACTATGACAGGAATTGTGATCTCTGAAAGTAGGTAGAGATATAAATCTTTACTCTGTTGTGACAGTCAGATAAGTTATCACACAAGATGGCCAAATCCCAGATGCTGTTTGGCTGCGATGCTACATTAATATAGCTTCTGAACAGTCGTCAACTTAACTATGTAATTCAAACCATTTGGTACCATAGGAGAAGAAATGTCCATGACTATCACAATAATATCAAACAAATGTCAATATTCTATTACGTATAGCTCCAAGATACAGTATCTGAATAGTATTTTTTTGAGTTGGTGTTTAAGTTTCCAAATGGCTGGTTCATTTCAAAACAACTATACTACAATATGAAAGTGGGTGAACACATCAAAATAAAAAATAAATCTAGTTTGCTTCACTGATTTGATCTGAAAGAGGGATAATATTAAGCGTGGCCCATGAATATCAGAGACATTGGGGTCTTTCCTAATATGTAAGTTATCAAGTGACAAGCCTCCCCTTTCCAGCTGCCACTGAACCAGACTCAACTGGACTAGACGGAGTACATAACAGGGGTAAAACAGGGACAAACAGGGACATGCAAAAAAGTTTCTCACTGTTTGTAAAGTCACTCATTTGTATTTTAACAAGTTGCTTTCAATGTGGGATTAACTTTGGAAACACTCTTGACAGCCTGAGCACGACGTATGGTTTAAACTTATGAAAGGGGCAGGCCGCGTGTGGCAGGGCAGGTCCTGGGTATATGTCAAGACATGTCCCTGCCATCAACACCAGAGGGGAGCTAACACGGAGCCTAATGACAGCAACAAAACCAAGTGTTACGCAACAGCTCAAACTACTATATTGTGGCCAACACTTTACATAATACAGCTGGCATAAAGTTAATTTAACGTTCACGTTCTGTTTCACTAATTAAAAGGAAAAAATGACAAAACTTGGCTTACGTGACGCAACCGTTAGCGACAACCGCTAATGCTAACATGACGCTACATCCACTTACAATGTTCAGTGTTGTCTTAGTTTAGTATTTCTAAGCTGCAGACTTATATCGACGTGTTTTAAGGTGTTTAATCCCAAAAGCCGCCTTGAATGTACCATATTGTTGATTGACATTAACGATTTAGAGAAAGAAGATTGGTTAACTTACCTTGGCTCAAGTTACGTTGCTTAAGATATCATGAAAATTCAGCAAAACAAAAAGGGGCTCCACGCGCTCGGAAAAAGCGAGTGAAAAGAGGTTTCAAACACAAAAAGTGTAAGTATGAACTTTCTCTAAAGAAAGTTTTAAGCAAATGTTAATTTCTGCCTATGCACACCCCCTACCCTTGGCTTAAGGCGATGGGGAAAAGGGAAGGTTAGGCTTTAATGCAGGCATAAAACCAGGCCCATTCACAGACAAAGTGAGCTGCCATTGGTCAACGACTGATGACGTTGGTGGTTCTCAATCTCAACTGGATATTTTTCCTGCCATCCAAGATTAAGGTCTGCCCTAAACAGGCTGGAGGACCAAGTTTGGGAAGCTGGACATTACCGAAAATTGCGACCTGCTGTGTCTCTTATTATGTTTGCAGGACAATCGCGTCTACAATAAAATCACATACTCTAAACTATAAGGCGCCATAAAATACTTAATATCCACACTATATAATTTCATTACAACTTTTCAATAAAATGGAGGCCGAAAGGTATATAACATTACAGTACAGGATGAGAGTATAACAAAATACAAAGAAGAAAAAAACAGCTAGTGAGTTTTCTGGAACACTGCGGGATTTTTCAAAATTTCAAGTACTTTTTCATAGGTCAGGCTTTATCACACTACATTGTCTACGGTTCTTTCTAAATGGACGCCTACTGGCAGATTTCTGGAACAGTCTAGAAGGAACCTGAATCTGCTGAGACCACAGCTTAACCTGTGCTCTGTCAAGCTTTTTGGGCTTTTCTGTCTACAATTGAAATTATGGAGAGAACAAAGTACATTTCAATAAAGCAACTCTTTATTACATCAGCATATACAAATCTGCAAGCGGGCCCACACAGACCTACCATAGTAGTTCACTAACATTAATAGATTTAATCCTGAATTTATATACATCCATATTTTTTTCATAAACAATATATATGATTTTTGCAGTTTAAAGCTACAAAATATATCTAACCTGATCTGTTTGACACAACATAAGGGCTGACATGGAAATATGACAGGGCACCTTTTACAATGCTTAAAGATAGTATTTGCACCATGACTGATATAAAGCGTTTCTCTAAAATTATGATTGATATACAATCCATACAACAGCACATAACAGCAATATCATCTGATTTTATAATGTATATTTCACAGTGTAAATTATAATCAGTCGCAAACTACAAGAATAACATGGCAGATGAAATAACATTTAGCACATTAAGTACAAAACTAAGACTTTGGCAATGACGATATTTTAATACTTTTAGGAATGAAGGTTAGGAGCCATGCAGAGACCATGCTACGGAGTGCTGTTAAACTTAAAAGAGAGTTTAGTAGACATGGAAGACTTCAGGCCGACTAACTTCCAGGTATGTTTTGTGCATTTCTATAAAATTGTTATTTCACATTGTGAAAATAATACACTTGATTGTTAGTCTGTGATCTTTTGATGTGGTAGAAAGTCTTCTAATTCAAATTCCTTCCCGAGGTTAAGGAGCACGCAGATGGAAGACTAAAAAAGCTACAAAAAGGAAAGAAAAATTAGGTCATTTATCTTGATAAGCAACTCTACATATTAATCAATGTCACTAGTCAAAAGTTAACATGATATCCAATACAGAAATTAAATGCAAAGTATGTTAAAGTTAATAAGCATTTTGTTATTGATTCCATTTGCTGCCACTGAATAAAGAAAAATTGACACTTGAATTTAACGGATAACAAATCAACATCAGAAAACCATCATTTGTTAGGTCATGATGATGACGGATGCAATATGAAATGCTTAGAATAAAAGAAATGACTGACATGATTGAAGTGCCAGAGAACTGAATGGGTTCAGCTGACCAGCAGATGAACTGATGTGAGGCTCAGTTTTCCATGTCATTATTTATTGGAATGAAGGCAAAATATCTGACTCACTTTCTGACTCACTGTTAAATTTATTCAATCATTTTAATACCTTTGTACAGAATGGTGTTAAATAAATTATCTTACCTCACACTACCAACAATAAAATGCATTTATCAATATTTTATGAGCATTATTGACATCCTGTCTTAAAAGCCCAACTGAGAACATTCAACTTTTAAATTACAGTCTTTATCGAATAAACACAAACGCTTACTGCATATTCATACATAACATAACTTGCAACCATGAGTTTAATTCAGTTAGTAGCTGAAAGTCTCCTTTGTATTTCCATGAAGTTTTCTCACTGAGAAACAGAGACTTCAATGACCAACAGGAGATGAACACACATTCATGGCAAGAACACAAAACAACACAAGCTACATGTTATGAAAACAGTCTATGAATTGTGTGTCTAGCAGAGTCAGCATTAGTGACAAATTAAATACACTGAGCAAAGCTACCTTTTTGATCCATAAGTACACAGTGGCTTATAGCATCACATTATTCAGGCTGACATAGGTGCATTGTTACTGTGACACTATGTCCACACATACAGTGTCAGGAAGTAATGTCAGATATGACAGTCTCTGTTTCCCATGCTGATGATGAAAGACACATGCCTGGTTTCCCTGGATGTCTGATCCATAAATCAACTGAAAAAGGAAAAGAAATATGACAAAATGTGGAAAAAATATGGAAAAACAAAAAATAATTTTAAGTATGGTAGAAATCAAAGGAAATAAATGAATGAAATGGGAATGCAACTGTGTATAGTTGTAGCTCGGCATCCATCTTCTTTCCATGGGCCTGCATTTAAGGTCATTTATAGAGTAACACTGGCAGTCCAAATCCTTTTTTTGACATGATTATAACATTAAAATAAGATTGTTTTTTAAAAAATCATGTAAAACCATTGTTTACACATCAAATTTAGGCCAAACTGAAATTGAACTTTAACTGAATTTGTAGTGATCTCTTGTAATCTGATAGCTAAACTCTAGAATATAAATTGCTTTGAAGGCAATATCCAACAACACAATACAGAGCACCAAGCCTTGAGCACAGCTAACCAGCCATGTCTGTACCATCAAAAGTTTACATATAAAAATAACACTTTTTCATTCACTCATGCTGTTTGGTAAGTCCAGCAACTTCATAGAGTCTCCATTCATGAAGATTTTAGTTTACTGTTTTGTTTGCAACCTGGGAAAACTAAAGCAACAAAAGCAGATCATTCAGCCTGTCACTTGTAATTAAAAAATAATAATAAACAGCCTTTAGAGTTGAACTTGCACAGTTGTATTTTCAACACCTGAAAGCTCTTAACATACATTCCGCATCATAGACAGATTCCTCAGTTTAATACATTTTAAGCAATATTTTGTAAATT
>JAQNCA010000032.1:10382128-10397421 GCA_029783725.1 Acanthurus tractus | reverse complement strand
TATACAGCGGTGCGTATAAACCATTGACTGTATTAACCAGGTAAAATGATCCTAACATATAAAAAAAAAACGTGTCTCCATTCATTTAACTTTTTTGTAATTTTGCCCCTTAAATTTGACTTTTTTTTTTAAATCTCATCTCATTGTTAATCGCCGGAAATGTTTTTTTTTATCATTTGATCTTACATTAAAGTTCTTTAAATGCCTCCGTAATTGATAAGAATCTCTGATTCAATACACAACATTGTTAAATTTAAATAAGTATGCCAGCCTCTTTCTGTTTCTGATAACTTCTTGTGATTCATGACTGCGACTACACAGGTCAGCAGTTATCTGCTCTTCTCAGTGATCTCTTTAATATGAGGGAAGCTGATTTGAAACACCTGCGCTTGTTGATCAGCGTGCGCACGTGCGTGGTGGTCCTGTTGACTTCGAGCTCTCAGTGGAGAGTTTCTTTAAGTTTTGACCGGTTTCGTTATTTATAATGGGAAAACAAATGCTGGTGTCAGCCGTCCTTCGTTATTTTCGCACGGTTATCTTTCTGCTGATGATCGCCTGCAGCTGCCCGCTGGTTATACCCTCCGTGGCAGCCTCCAGTGTGCTACGCAACCTTGGCGACTTGATTTACCCTTACGACAACATCTTCTCCCCGCTGCTCAAAGCTTTGTCGGAGCATGGAGGGTCGAGGTGGAGCCCGGGCCTGAGGAAGAAGATGAAACCCGAGCACAGGTACATGAAGTATCTGACGGAGGTTTACAAGAAGTCCTCGAGAGTGGAGAGGAGTTTGGACAGGAATAAAATCTACAACACTGTCCGACTGATCAAGCCACAGGATGAATGCCTTGCAAAAAGCAGTACAGGTGAGCAAACCTCTACAAGTATACCAAAACATGTAACTTAAAAATAGGCCTACTCTAAGGTCATTTGTTGTGGTGAAAAAACTAAAAAAGACATCTTCTGTGTTTTGGCCTGCTGTTACCATATAAACAAAGGTAAAGAGTAACTTTTTATTCTAGGCTGTAGGCTTTACTAGTGACAGCTCTTTATGAAAATTTTATGAAGGGGTTGAAAAGTTTGATTTTAAGCCCTGTGCTATAACTCTTGCATCCTGCTTTAAATATCTGCCAAATTTTCTTCAGTCATTATTTCTCGGTGATGAATTTTCTGTTTTGGTATCGGCTGCCCTACTCTTTAAATAACAGCATCATCTATTGGGGTAAAAAAAAAAATCACATTAGTCAGTTACGAGGATGAATTATCAACTGCTCTTGAGCCCAAACCTCCCAAAAGGGACTCAAATGCACAAGATTCAGTATTCTTTAAATCTATTAAGTGTATTTGGTAGATAAATTGCATGATGGGTAATGATGAGGCTCTCTTAATGGGAGCCCTGTGTCAAAATCTAGTTTGAAACCCCCAGTCATGTTTAATTGTGCACATACAGTGCAAATAGATAAAGTTGTGTTGAGTCAGATTTCTACCATCTTGACTCATAAAAAACCTCAGTACAGTTATTTTTTCATTGGAGTTCTTCTAGGCATTCAAAGAGAGTGGCTTCATTCTTTCAACAACATTTAAAATGATTTAAGCTATTTTTAAAAATGTTAAGCCTCACAAACTGAGTTACTTTGGTTTTATGTTCTGTTTTTGTTTTGTTGTATGCAATTTTTGAATCATGTTATCGTTTTAATGCAGTTATTAAAACAAGTTGTCAGAGGAGCTTATTGTATCTTATTATTCACTAATTTAAATCTGCAATGGCTTTGTGTCATAACTTTGTAAGACACTAGACGGTGTCACAGTGTCTCATTTTTTCCAATGTTCTCCTTCAGAGAGTTTTTCGCAGGATCTCTCCTATAGCCTTGATCAAGTAAGAAGAAAAGAACAGCTTCTGAAGTCAGCCCTGCTGTACAGTGTTGACCATGGCGATTCAGCACCTGTCAACTCCATGTGCTACCTGAGCATCAAGCAGCAGGAGAACTCAAACCAGTGTCAGCTGTGTCCAGGGGTCCACCATGCTGTGAACTTCACAGCCAGCACAGACGGGAGGAGCAGGTGGAACTGGGTGGAGGTTGATGTCACCTCGTTTCTCAAGCCTCTCTTAAAGTTTCAGAAGAAGAACTTGCACCTTCTCATTAATGTCACCTGCCCAGAAAAACAAAGAGCCCAGGGTGATGGGGATAAAGGCTCACTGAAGTTCACTCTGAGGCCCCCTCCTCTTCTTCTTTATCTCATTGACATCAGCAAAACTGCCCACCAAAGGTTGTTGTTCAATGCCAAAGCAGGTCAAAGGCCAGACATCGCAGCAAATTCATTTCAAAAGCAGATGGATTTCAAACCAGAACAGAGGACCGGGCGAAGGAAACGGTGGAAGAGGGAATCTCCAAAGAGCAAACGAGGTGATAAAAGTCTGGATATCCACCTGCCAGAGCTGCTCCCAAGCTCTGAATTCCCGACAAGTGACTGTTCCTTGTATGATTTCCGGGTGCGGTTCAGCCAGCTCAAACTGGATCACTGGATTGTCTTTCCACCAAAGTACAACCCCAGGTACTGCAGAGGCATCTGCCCAAGGACCATGAGCTTCATCTACGGTTCACCTGTCCACACCATGGTGCAAAACATCATCTATGAGAAGCTTGATTCCTCTGTGCCCAGGCCCTCCTGTGTTCCTTCCCATTACAGCCCCCTGAGTGTCATGATCTTTGAGGAGGATGGCTCATATGTCTACAAGGAGTTTGAAGACATGATTGCCACCAGGTGCACATGTCGCTAAGCCAGCTACCAATATGTATTTACTTTGTTTCCTCTTTTTTACAGGCTGAATGGAACATCAACTCAAACCTCCTAAACAATCATCACAGTTGGACTCTTTCCAAGTACCAGATACTCTGACCAGGCTCAGTGATTTCATGAATGTATAAAATCGTTGTGCATGAAAGAAGTTTGATCTGGAGCAGGTGTGTTTACTTAAACAAAGTATTTTATCCTGATGAAAAATGTGGAAAGGTGACATTTCCTTTTGTTAAGGTGTGACAAGAAAGGATGCCAACACATCCTATTCTTCAACTTACTGAACATAGTATTGAATTTGACACACTTGAAGAAAATGAGTGTTGTATGATTTGTTTGATTTTTTTTAAGTTATTTTTTGTTAACTTATTTTGGGTGGGTGGTATGTCATTATTCTTTAATTTAGCACAATTGCCAAGTTTTAAGTAGCCCTGTTCTGGAAAAAAAAAAGAAAAAGCAGTCACAAACTCTTATCAAACCTTTTACATATTGTTTTATTACTGGGAATTGTCTGAATGCTGTCTGAATGGCAGCCTTCTCAATAATTTCCAGAATGAAAGTTGTCAAGGTTTCAGCATGTATTTATTCCCTCTGGTCATTGAGTGACTGCATACGTATGAATTGACTGCATACTTATGAATTTGTACTGGTTGAATGTGACTAAATGCATGTCATGTCTATTGAATGAATTCACTGTGTGTCTGTGCTCAGATTAGGATTATTCAAAAGAATGAAATTATGTCCATGTTATCTAAAAAGTTGGAAAATAAAAAGTAACATGCATAAATACGGTCCGCATACAACTGGATAAAAATGTGTGTACACTAGAGGAACCAGCAAAATATTTTCCTAACACATTAGGGTATGTAGAGACATCACTACGAATAAGGTTGTGTTACATGACCCCATGGAAAATAAAGCAGTTAAACAGTTATGTGATGCTATCAGAAATGGACTGACAATACTCTTCTGCCTCTCTTAAAGATGTCCCTCTTTTGTCTCTCTGAAAACGTGAAGGTCAAATAAGAGCATGTTTTCATTCTTCCCGGATAATAGAAGTTCCTAACAGGTATCGTAGAATATTTGATGAACAGTGAAAAAAGGTCTCTGTCTGGTGAACCCTGAGCCAGGAGAAATCTTAAGCGTGATCAAACTCCAGTCCGCCAGGTGGCAGTATTGTCCCTAATGTTAGCATACAACCGTCATGTGAATCATAGGTCTGATAAAGAGGAAGGACACCGGAGCCCAGAAACACTGTTGTGCAACAGCACGGTAAGCTTCAATGTCACGCTTTTAATGTTGTAGTTTTGCTTCGGTTAGCTTTTATTGTCGAAATATGTGACTTATACCTGCTCAATTGTGTAAAGGGCGACTTAGTATTGGCCCATTTCGATGAAACGGCTAAGTTTACGTGCTAGTCCGGGAAATGTTTCAAGGACTGTTGTACCTTAGCAGCTAACGTTGGCCTACTGAAGCTACCTGACGATGCTAACATTTAGCTATCACGATTGACCAGTCCGACTTGTCCTGTGCTCATTTAGCTTGCTTTTGTTTGTAGCTTTGTAGTATCGTAATCATATGTGTAAATGGTCGGCCTCTTGACTTAATTTTTAACAAAGTTTATAAACGTCTAAGGCGCACTAAAGATACACAAATTTCTTAAACATAATTTAGAGGAAAAGTCGGTGTGAATAAAATGTAGTATCTTTGCAGGTGAATGGGTACTTAGTATAACATTAACTACCAAAATATTGGTAAGACTTTGAATAATGGTTGTAATTAATACACCACAAATTAATATCGAGCCAGTAAAACAAAGTGAAGTACTCCCTGGTAATCAATCTAAAAGTCTTTCCAACTGAGAAACACTGAAAATATTTTAGCTGCTCTCTACAAAGGTATGTCTTTACAACTATTTGATTGGGATTACTTGCGTTTAAAGCCAATCATGTAATATTTTGTACGATGTTGCCTGTTTGTTTACCTATTTTTGTCATTTTCTTTTTGTTATTTTGTATCAGCTCCCGGAGTCAACATGGGTCGCCACTTCGGAGACTTGGCCAAGGTCAGGCATGTAATCACCTACAGCCTGTCCCCCTTTGAGCAGAGGGCTTTCCCCAACTACTTTTCCAAGGGAATCCCAAATGTGTGGAGACGGTTCTCAACCTCTTTCTTCAAAGTCGCCCCCCGTGAGTTTTTACATTTCCCTAACTTAAATCAGTATAGACGATACAGTTTTTAATATTTAATGAAATCTCAGCTAAAATTGATCATTTACAGTTAGTCTTATCACCATACTTTTTTTTTACCAGGTCATGAATAAACAATATAGGAGGTGTCCAAAGAGTGCATGCCAGCACTTGCTAGTGGCACCTCTCTGAACTGCACTCGGTGTAAATTTAACGTAAAACGCCATTTTTCAAAACTCATAACTGTTTTTAGTAGATATTTTAAAAAAAAATAATAATTTATTGCAATTCTGCTAATTGTAATAAGCAGATTCTTTAAACATCAATTTTTTAACTTAAATTATGATTCTTCATATCAGTATTTAGACCCCTTCTTTATTATATTTTGTCAGGCAGAACATCAAAGCGTTTTACTACTGAGTTATGTCATATTCTTTCTGGTCTGCGGTCTGTTAAATGTATGTAGAAAAGCCCCATTTCCTATGTAATCAATATGTGTATATTTGTGTTTTCATTTGTTTTATGATCTTGCTTTTGCAGCAATGATTTGCATGTACCTGACATACACCTGGGGCAACGAAGTCCATCAGCAGAGCAAGAGGAAGAATCCTGCTGACTACGAGAATGATGAATAAGCCCCTGCCATCTTACTGAAAGCTGTCCATTGTTATTGATTCCAACTCTGTATGTTCCAATAAAGATGAAAAATATTTATGTGAAGTAGGTCTCTACTTTGGTTGTTGATGTGCTGCAGAAGTCATAGTCACAAGAATGGATGATTTGAGATTTCAGAATAATTGGGGAAGATTCTAAACTGAGTTATGAGTAGGTAGATGATCCATGTTGGGGAAGTGGTTGTGATGATTTGGAGGCAACTTCCCTTGTCTCAGGGATTAATGTCCACCTTAGGAACAGCAAAAAATAGAAAATGAAGCATTGAATATGTGAGCACTCTAAGATAAAATTAATCACACAGAATTGAAGACCAACTGCAATGATTGGCTTGACCTCTGATAGAAGGACTTTCTTTCATCTAGCTCAACTTCACGTGGTTTTGGCAATGATAACCTTCTTAAATATTTAATTGATGAAACATTGGGCACACTTCCACACGATATATAAACATTGAAAGCAACTATGAGGCAGGTGCTGACACGTATTTGCATTTATCCATAGTAGTGATAATGTTGATACTGGGTGGGGGTTTCAAACCCAAGTAGGCTTCCGGAAATTGCGGAGCCACAGCACTAACGGTTCACTGGCAACAGATGTAGATTATTATTACGGATATGGTATATTAATGTATTAAAATAGCTTCAAATGACACACAGATCTAAATCTGCCGCTGCAATGACTTTCCTCGCCTCTTGGTGACGCACGATCACAGGGTCTGGTGCTCTGCAGTCGGATGCGATTGGTCGGTGGGACAGACAGAAAATTCCTGAACACTCGCATCAGCCGGCGAACCGCATGCTGCTACTCAGCTTCATGGAACAAGAAGAAGGGTGTATCATCGTCAGCTGAGTTAAATCCACTGTAGCTGCTGTCATTCTAGCACTGAACTGTGTTCCCGTTATTACTTAATTACTGCACTCTACACTCTTCACTTACCTAGCGAGGATGTCAGTTGTCGGGTTTGATGTCGGGTTTATGAACTGCTATGTAGCAGTAGCAAGAGCCGGAGGGATTGAAACTGTCGCTAATGAATATAGCGACCGAACTACACCGTAAGTACCATTAAGCATATTATTGTGTGCAATTTGCGTTGTATGGGCTACGCTAGTAACCGGTGCGGAATTTAAAGGAACCATTTTTTGTCCATCATAATATTAAGTGTAGCTAGCATTGCTACCTAGCCCGTTAGCGTGCTAGCGTGCATCTTTACAACAGGAAACAGCATGTGATTGCTACAAGCTAATGCTAGCTGACACGAAATCATTGTGAGTAGAAAGACACTGGTACTGCTTCACGGTGTAATATTCTTATTCTGGTGTCTCGCTATACTAACATCGTCGAGATAATATAAATGCTCTAATAAATTACCTGCTCAGTCAAATGATGATTTTTTCCATATATGCGTGAAAAAGCGCGTGATGGGAGGAGGCCCTCCCTGTCAAAACGGCTTTATCAATCCATTGTACTACATTTTCATTTTCATAGTCTATGGAAGAAGCCGATAAAAGACCACGTAAAGACTATAAGCGTCCAAACCTTAAACAGTATTTGGACGTAACATCGTAATAATCAGAATATTATTTTTTACTGTCTACATAAACCCTATATAAAGGTGCATTATCGACAAAATTGTTGCAGAAGAGTGACCTGAAGTGTGTGTTCTATTTTTAGAGCATGTGTTTCTTTTGGACCTCGAAATCGATCTATTGGTGCAGCTGCTAAAAGCCAGGTAAGTTTTTGATGGACAGTGGTGGACACTCACCTGACACAAGAGAGAACAGTGTTTCTATAGCACTTGAGTATGAACCTAATTAATATTTGTCAACATTGCAGCACACACCACACTGAGCAGAGAAAAACATAGAATAAGCTTTCGAGTCATGGGTGCACATTTTTTCTCTTTCTTTTTTACAGGTCGTGACAAACTGCAAGAACACAGTCCAAGGTTTCAAGAGGTTTCATGGCAGGGCATTTTCAGATCCCTTTGTGCAGCGCCTCAAGAACAGCTTGGTCTACGACATCGCACAAATGCCCACAGGAACAACTGGCATCAAGGTATGAGTGATCTGTAGATAGCACCAGTTAAAGCCCAGACACATTATCCTTGTTCAGTTCGATATTCACTCTAAGAGACCTCTAATGACTCATACATCATTATGATTTGCTAGCCAGTCCAGGTCATTAACAATCTGCCGCATACATTTTTAGTTGGAGTATGGACACTTTCCTTCAAGCACTTTCCGCCAGGGCAAAAAGAAAAGCTTTTTTTTTCCCAATATGGGCATATTTATGGTTCATACCATCAAAGGCCTTCTCACACTGTGCTGGGCCCAGGGCGACTAACATTTCCCTAGCCTAAGGCTAAGAGCCAATTTCAAGTCAGGCAGTGATCACCTCAGGTTTGTGCATCCTGGTGGGAGTGTCGGCTCCTTTGCAAATGCAAACGTCTATTCACTTCATCAGGACAGGGTTGTTTTGCTCTGCTTTGTCTGATTAGCTCATTGGCCACTGCAGTGTGATGTCAAGTTGGGTTTCTCCAACTGACTCTGCTTCAACTTTCCAACTCAGAGTTGTTGTTGTTTGCTATTTTTGATGTTGTTGTTTTGGAATCCCCCTGTGGTCTGCCCCATCACAGCCTAAGCAGACTATCAGTGTTAAAATAACTCAGAAAACTTGTAATGTCATCTCAAAGCCTGAGTCCTAGATTCAAAGAAAAAGCATGCACACGTTAGACTATGGCTTTTTGGCCCTCTCTTTGTGCAGCTAGCTCTGAGTTTGTGAGGCTAAAAATCTGTTTAATTTTAGTGCTCCACAGTTATACAGAGCCAAAGTAAATTGTGTTTTCATTTGTGATTCTAGAATGTAAACAGTAGTCATTTGTTTCTATAGATGTTTTACCAGGGTTTAGGAGAAGTGTAGCATGAATCTTATAGCTTTGGGTTTAGGTTAACAGTTCTTGTGTGTGTTTAAATGGGCTGTAATTCCAGAGTCTAGCCCTGGGCTAAGGATATTAGATTTGAAAATATTATAACCGGTTCCAACTTAACACCTACTCATAGGTGTCAGGATTATAAAGAGACTATATGATGAGAGTACAATGAAAGTGAACATTTTACTGTTGCGTTAGCATTTGCAGGGAAAATACACTTTGGCAATGAAAGTAAATTTTAAAACAAAACAAAACAAAAAACAATAGCCAAACAAACATATTACCAAGCATGTCAGTGTCCCATCGGTGGGTAAAATTACAGATGCATGTATTCAAATGTTTTTTTTTCATGTTCTTTGTTTTCATTCAGACCTGAATATCATTTTGTGTTTAGATCAGTCTGCCTCTGCTTTAGGTTATTTGTCGGTGATGTCAGTCTGGTGCTTCTTGAAATCTTGGCAATTATACTTTGATGCAAACAAGCACTAAAAGCTGTCAAACAACATTTTATTGCAGCTACGGCTCAGCACACATCTGCTTTTTGAAGTTGTGAAATGTCTGTGTCATAAGTGAAACTGTGACAAGGTTCAAAATGAGGCGTTGATACAGTGGAAGGATAAGGGACATTGTTAACACTGGCTGAGAGACACTGGTACCTTTAAAACATTAGTTTCAGTGAATGTTAAATGAGGCGAATAAGTCAAACTATGCAAGTTTGATACTGTGATTTGTTTAATTTGTTGGTCAAATAAAAAATTTTCCATATGGCCAAAGATTACATAGCTTTAGTTTGTCTGTAGAGATAATACAGTCACTTGCTGCATTTTGTAGAAGAAAGTATTTTGAGCAAATTGATAATAACCTCTTGTCTGACCATTTGACTTTCACTTAAGGTGATGTACATGGATGAAGAGAAGGTGTTCAGCATTGAACAGGTCACCGCCATGCTGCTGACCAAGCTGAAGGAGACGGCGGAGAATGCGCTGAAGAAGCCTGTGGCTGACTGTGTCGTGTCTGTAAGTATTACATATCGCTGTGCAGTTTTAGTATTCGCGACTAGCAATTCAGTGACTGCTCAGTTTTTTCATGTTTTATCAAGTTTCTTAGTACTCAAAAGGCAGGCCTTTCTGTTTCACCATTAACTTGCTACAACTGCTCCTGCTCCTGCTCCTGCTCCTGCTCCTGCTCCTGCTCCCACACCTGCAGCAGGCAGTATCCTCCTGCTTGTCCCACACATCCACACATTTACTGCCTGCACACAGCATAAGAGGAGGGGAGAGACCCTGGTGCTGTTAGAGCTTTGGACAACTTTGACAGTAGTCGTTGTTTAAAAAAAATTTGCTTTGAGGGTTCAAATTTAGCTAATTTTACTGGGAAAAAAATCCCCAAGTTGACAGCAAAGCAAGCATGATCATCTTCTGATTTAGAAAAACACAGAGAGGATGAGCTTTTCACAAACAGCCCTTTTGTGTTTGTTTGACAGAGAGTGAGAGAGAGAGGGGGGCTGAGTGAATCGATGCCCTGCATGCAGCTCTACAATGTAATAGGGTTTACTTTTCAACAATTTAATAGTGTTTTCATGAGAGTTGCGGTTGGAGGTTAGGCTCTAACAACTTGAGATGGTACTGAAGAAATCTTATTTTGATTTTTAATATAATTAATACAAAATGTTCTTGAGAATGGTTAAGTAAGAACTGAGTAGTGATTTGTCAAGATAAATAGCCAAAAAATGTTTCACATCCAACCTGTAACAGGATCAGTGATCAGTATTGGCAAATACCGATGCCAGTATAGCATCACTCCCAAAAATCCTGATCATTGCACCCTTAGAAATGATATTACCATAATACTGGCGGAAAGTTAATGAGTGACAGACCTATTGACATGCCAGACTGCAGTACTTTCCACTATCCATACTTAAAGAGTTGTAGCAAAGTGTACACAGTGGGTAGCTTGTGGGTACTCATTTCTGAATGTAACAATGATAGAAGTAGCTGTGTAGTGGCTCAGGTTGGGCTGAGCTCTGTCCAGCGTCACCCATACTCAATCCATGGTTGAGTAGGTGGTCAATCAGTGTGGCACTGATCTCATTTTAGACAACTGGACTTGTGAACCTCCTTTTAACTCTCAATGCGTGACCATTGGATCTCACTTGGACATTAACCTCTGTTTTCCTTTAATACAGCAGAGCTCAACTGTGGCCCTTATTTAGAGCTAAAGCGCTGATATACAAGTTTAACAATGAAATAACAAGGGTTCAAACCTGTTTGGATTAGGTGTTGCCAGTTGGTAAATGCAGCTTGGCACTGGCTTGCATTCACTTTCCAAAGGAACACATGAGATTTTAACGCTTAACAGAGAATGAATGAATGCTTAACAGAGACAACTGTGTGTGTCATTTTTTTTTGCAAAATGTGAAATTCAGAATGAAAATTTTAAATGTATAGCAAAACTTGTGCTTAAATATGTAGACTTGGTTTTGGGACTTATTAGTTGAGTTACACAGTTTCAGTGTCAGTGTTAAGAGTTCCAGTTTTAGTGTGTTGTTTTGGTTTTTTTTAAACAATGGTTAAGTCAAGAAATTAACCTATTTCAAATGCTTCCCTGTTGTAACCAGGTTCCCTGCTACTACACTGATGCTGAGAGGAGATCAGTGGTAGATGCTGCTCAGATTGCTGGGCTCAACTGCCTGAGGCTCATGAATGAGACGACTGCAGGTCTGTACTAGGTGTTTTTTGGGCAGGGCTTGGGCGAGGCTGTGCATGTTTCTAATTGCTGTACAGACTGTGGCTGCCCCTCAGATTTAGTCTTAAAATGTCATACTTAGACATTGATTCCTGTAGTTCTTTACTTGATTAATTATTCAGTGATTTTCCTTCAGTTGCATTGGCGTATGGGATCTACAAACAGGATCTCCCCGCTCCAGAGGAGAAGGCCAGGAATGTGGTGTTTGTGGACCTGGGCCATTCTGGATACCAGACATCAGTGTGTGCCTTTAATAAGGGCAAACTCAAGGTATGGAGAAAAATCATAGATGTTTTAGCAATCTATAAGAGGCTTTGCTTCATTCCTTCAACTCTCTCATGACCCTTTCTCCACGTCTCTCAGATCCTCTCCACGGCTTGTGACCCAGAGTTGGGAGGAAAGGACTTTGATGAGGTACTGGTGAAGCATTTCTGTGAGGAATTTGGCAAGAAGTACAAGCTGGATGTCAAGTCAAAGCCCAGGGCTCTGGTCAGGCTTTACCAGGAGTGTGAGAAACTGAAAAAACTGATGAGTGCCAACTCCTCTGACCTGCCGCTTAACATTGAGTGTTTCATGAATGACATTGATGTCTCTGGAAAACTGAACAGGTAAACCAACAAGAAATCACTTGTTCCCTTGAGTGTCAATAGTTCGTATCTTCAAGGTAATTCCTAAATCACCTTTCTCTTGCTCAAGGGGTCAGTTTGAGGAGATGTGTGCTGATATCTTGGTTCGAGTTGAGCCTCCATTGCAGAGTCTCCTGGAACAAACCAGTGAGTACAGACTTCACCTAACTTACCTGTCTTTTTTTTACTTCAGTCAAAGAATGCAACATGTGAAAGTTTGTTAGTTTGTGCAATAATATATATCTGTTGTTTTGTTCAATAAGAACTGAAGAAGGAAGACATCTATGCAGTAGAGATAGTGGGTGGCGCTTCCAGGATCCCAGCCGTCAAAGAGAGAATCAGCAAATTTTTTGGGAAAGAGTTGAGCACCACACTGAATGCTGATGAAGCTGTGGCAAGAGGGTGTGCTCTGCAGGTACATTACATTTCGTTTTTTAATTCTGGTCTCCGCTCCTCCTGTTGCTTACCAGAAAATCATCACCCCAGCGCTTGAATCTTTATGTGCTGATGTTTTGAAAATGTGAAAGGGCTTTCATTTAAGTTTAAAATGTTTATTATGAATGCAGCTCTCGCTGAAACGCTGGTTGTTTCTCCTCAGTGTGCGATACTGTCACCCGCCTTCAAAGTGCGTGAATTCTCCATCACAGATGTTGCTCCCTATCCCATCTCCTTGAAGTGGCACTCTGCTGCAGAGGAAGGTTTGAGGTAAAGAAAAACTGTTTTGGATAACTTCTTCCATTTTATTCCTCTATAGTGTCAGATCTCAGTTACTGAATGCAGTGATTGTTATGAAATTTTCATTTGTTGCAGTGATTGCGAGGTGTTTCCCAGGAACCACGCAGCCCCCTTCTCCAAAGTGCTGACCTTCTACCGGAGGGAGCCTTTCTCTTTGGAAGCCTACTACAGTTCCCCTAATGACCTACCCTACCCTGATCCCACTATTGGTAAGAAACTAAAGCTTTCAAATGATCGTTGACATCAAGGGGGTGAAAAGAGAAGTATCTAATATGTTTGCCTACTCACAAGGTTAGCATCCTGTTATGCTTCTGTCTCCCTAACAAATGGAAAATTCTCAGCAAGAAGTATTCACTCTTTTTTTTTTTTTGGACTGGTTTGCTCCTCAAATTTCTGAGAAAAATATCTGGGATGATAAACATGATCAAATTGAGTAGCAAAATTTGTTCACCAAACCCATTTGTGAAGCTAAATAGCATCAGGAGAGGATATATGCCTGTTTTGCCCACCTAATTTTTGTTACTGTTTTTGTTTCTTCCTTACAGGTCAGTTCCTGATCCAGAAGGTTGTCCCACAAGCATCAGGTGAGAGCTCCAAGGTGAAAGTCAAGGTGCGAGTGAACATCCATGGTATCTTTAGCGTATCCAGCGCCTCCCTGGTTGAATTGCAGAAGTGCGATGAGACAGAGGAACCCATGGAGACAGAGCAAGCCAATGACAAAGATGGAGAGGTGTGTCAGTGTAATCAGTACATCTTTTTTTTTTTACTGAAAGTGTATCAATGTTTTTATACTCTTTGCATATCTGTTTTGGGACAAAAAAATTAACAATGTTTTATGACTTCTCCGCAGAGCAAAATGCAGACTGATCAGGATGAGCAGCAGGGTCAGGGAGACGGTCAGAAAGAAGCAGAAGAGAAGACACCAACTGAGAATGAAGAGATGGATGTAAGAAGCTCAAAGCTTGTGTAAAATAAGTAGAGTTACAAGTTTATTAGAATGTTTTTTCAGGGAGATGCAACGTGGTAGAGGAGCCAAATTAACTCTGAGATCTTTAAAAGCTTATAATGCTAAATCTTTCATCCTCACATATGTCGACTACAGCACATTGAAATATTTGTAATACATGTCAAAAATGAAGCGAACCAGCACCTTTGTGATGCATTGTAAACAAAATGTTAACTTTGTTTGAAATAGATGAATATAATGCACTGGATTTCATCCTAATCTACAGATGTTTTTAATGTGCTGTTACGGTATTGCATGCCTTGATTACTCTGATTAATATTTTGATTTTTATTGCCATCTCTTTCACTTTAGACGGCCACAGAGGAGGGCAAATGTGAGAAAAAGTCTGACCAACCCCCACAAGCCAAGAAGCCCAAAGTCAAAACAAAACTGCTAGAGCTCCCGATTGAAAACAGTCCACAGTGGCAGCTAGCAGATGACATGCTCAACCTTTTTGTAGAAAATGAGGTAACTAAACTTTGAGCTATTACATACACACACGATTAAATCCACCCTTCTGACTGTCATCTTAAATTACTTGAACAATTTAAAAGTGTTCGGTGGTTACAGTTGCTGTTTGGATTCCCCTCAGGGTAAGATGATCATGCAGGACAAGCTGGAGAAGGAGAGGAATGATGCTAAGAATAATGTAGAGGAGTATGTGTACGACATGAGGGACAAACTACATGGGATGCTGGAGAAATTTGTCAGTGAATCTGTAAGTCAGCAGTTCCCTTTGAATCTATTTGAAGTCACTTCTGTAATGACTGTACAACAGGTTTGGCTTTCCATTACACATTTCGAAATTATTTTTATACTTTTAGGACCGAGATGCTTTGTCATTAAAGCTGGAGGATACTGAAAACTGGCTGTACGAAGATGGAGAGGACCAACCCAAACAGGTGTACATTGACAAACTGGCAGAGTTGAAGGTAATTATTGACAAAGCAATTGCTTTTTTTTCCCTCTATTGATAGTTTGAAATTTTGGTCGACATTTGACATGAATGCTTCTGTTCACTCAAGAAACTGGGCCAGCCCATCCAGGACAGGTTTACAGAGGCTGAAGAGAGACCCAAAGCATTTGAGGAGATGGGAAAACAAATCCAGCAGTACATGAAATTTGTTGAGGCCTTCAAAATGAAGGTAAAACTAAAGGCTGAATATACACAAATCCTGTTCAGCTATACACTTCAAAAACAGAGACATCAGTATTATTGAATAAAAATGTCTTCAATAGTTAATAACCCTACATTTTCTATTTCCCTCTGCTGTGCAGGAGGAGCAGTATGATCATTTAGATGAGGCAGATGTCACCAAAGTCGACAAACTGACCAGCGATGTAATGATATGGATGAACAGTGCCATGAACCAGCAAAGCAAACAGAGCTTGTCAGCAGACCCCACTGTTAAAGTAAAAGATATACAAGCAAAAACAAGGGTAAGTTTCTGCTCATTAGAACATCACAATACCAGAGCTCTTAGGAAAATAATTAAATATCAGAAAATCTAAAACAAATCTCAGTGGCTTACAGACAGATTGGCCTAAATAAACATTGTGGCCATTTTTAAATTGCTTTTGTGTATGACAAAGAGAGA
>JAQNCA010000032.1:10361666-10374053 GCA_029783725.1 Acanthurus tractus | reverse complement strand
GCGTTTAGTTGTCCGTTGTAAGCTTCTATTTCGTGATTTGTTCAATAAGTAAAAGTAAAATAGCTCAGTTAACAAACTGTTTTCATTGCATTTTTAACTGAAATGAGCACAGAGTTTTTTTTTTTTCCTTGACGGAATATCGTGACAATTACAGTAAGAACATTTTCCCAGACAATTTTCTAGGGGAAGTATTATTCTTCGGTAACTCTTAACGTAGTATGATTTTCTCCATACATTTTTTTCCTAGCACATAGCAATGCCGTATCACCATTTATACTACTCTACTACATCTCAGAAATATTAAAGTTTCTACTCCATTACATCTATCCGAGCTACATACAGCGGGTACTTCTCTTATTTCAAGATTTCATATACGAACACTATAATCATTTCATGAAGTATGCATTAACCACCAGGTAATACAATATATACACATAAACTGTAACACTGCGGAATTCTGCACAGTACTTTAAATTTGATACATAAAAATACATTTTGTTCATTTTTTCCTGGTGTGCGAACACTCCTTAATAAAAAAAATCCGACGCCATTTGAAGGCAGCACCAGAGCCTGCTAACAGTACGGGCGTCAGAAAGAGAAGAAGGAAGGAGATGGCCGACTAGGAGCCTCGGCTGTTACCTTTGTGACTTCGTTGGCAAGATTTTATTTACATAACACAGCTTGGCAGCTGAAGTGGGAAGAGGACGTGTTGAATATTTCGCTCCTCTTCCACAATGGCAGAACAAAACAGCAACGTAAGATATCAAGAGGTATGTACAATTTTGCTGTCACGCTAAAACGTAACGTTAGCTGATAGCTAGCACTAGCTGCCTCCCAATCAGTCAACATTAGCCTGTCACTGAGGAAAACAACGAGCTCAACCGACATTTGTTCACGGGCGGAAATGCGTGGCCGATAAATATCTTCAGCTGATATCAAACCAAGTTTCTTACATCGAAATTAACTGTCTAATGGCTTCCCCACACATAACGTGAAGCCTATGTGACCTATTTTCACTTGGCAGCCAACTCGTCGGGCTGTGTTGAACAGGAATGTTGTGTAGTTTTACTTTGTGAAGCTTTGAGCTAAAACTGTCATACTAACATAACCTGACTGTGCTGGACCAGTGCCCCGTGATCAGTGCCCCAATCAGTCCGTCAGTGGCTTAGACTCCAGACACAGAATATGATTAAAATACTAATATAATGTCGCTGCCTGCTCAAATGCAAATGATGTGTGACAATTATTAGTTGACAGCTTAAAGTGTGATAAGGGCTGTGTAAGTTTGATGATGTGTCAAGGGCTGATGTTCCGTGCAGCTAGTCTTAGCTGCTGGTAGAGAGACTGTTTGCAGTCATGTCTATCATAACCACTTGTTGCACAGTACGTTTATCAAGTGCAACTGGTTAATTTTGTCTCTCATTTTTCCTGTAAAGCATCTCTATTCCATCTATTTTCTGCTTGTATATACCTAGGTAGACAAGTAGATGGAATTACAAGCAAGGAAGGCTTTTGAAATTAAGAGATGGAAATGAGATAAAAATCTTCTTGTATTTTCACATAGCAATGCCAGTATTAATTATTTAATGGTCAGTTAGAAATTCAGATGAGAAAGATTTTACAGATTGAAGGAGAGATGGTCTTTTATTTTAGCAGAACCAAAGCCTAAACAAGTAAGGAACGTCTTCACATTGATGTAAATATTCTGTTAATCCAATATTTCCATTAAGCAGCCCTGCTCAATGAATTGCAATAAATCAATCAGAAATCTTTTAGAGGTTGCTGTCACAGCTAAAATGATAAGGCGACTTTTAACGAGTATCAAAAATCACTTGTATTTTGAGCTTAATTTTACTGTATTGTTTGACCTAAATTCCATTTTCTTATACAGTTTTAATTTATCTTACAAAGCAGTGTTTCCCTTCAGGATGTAATTTAAATGCACAACGTGTTATGTGTACCACTGGAAGTCTCTCAGTTAAAAACATTAAAATCATAAAACATAGTTAGATTGTGAAGTGAAGAAGCTATGGACCATGAGATATGTTCAATAGATTGTTAAATTGTCAGTATTGCCGACAAAGTCATGTATTAGAGTGTTTTTTATCTAAGATTAATGGCATTTGCTGACTTTTTTCTCCTTCTTCCTGATTCTAACCTGAAATTGAGAGACTGGTGCCAAAATGAAACATGTTACCTTTGATAACATTACAGAAATGTCAGAATTTGAATATTGGTGAAAACATCTGGGATAATATGAGAACACAGTTCAGAAAAATATACAACAAAGCTACAGTCATTTTTAGGATTTTGAATGCAGAAGTGTCTCATGTTGTACATTTAGGTTTAACCCGTGCTGTGTTGTTATTTATTATATTTCTTTAGCTGGTGAATGAGGAGGAGCCTGCTCAGTCATCCCAGGAGGGTCCTGCCCAAGATGCACCACCACCCTACAGCAGCATTGCTGCAGCAAATGCAGGTTAGAAACCTTCACAGTTCTATCATACACAGTCAAATAACTTAAAACAAAAACAATATGTACAACCAGAAATATCAGTGCTTTGTGCTCACAAATTTTAAATCAAACTTTTAATTTTTACATCTTAAAGGAATATGTACCTAAACTTAATTGTGCCCAAGAAACAAGAGTTATTTCCATTATGTTAGTATTCTCAAAGTGAGACCTCTCTCTGGTGGCTGAGAGTTGTATCCTATGAAATCACAGCCTCAACCTTTGTGGAGTATTTCCTTCTGCTGACTACTTTAAAGAGCAATGTATAGGATGTGACCAGAGTTTATAGTTTAAACATTCAGAAAAATAATTTGACATTATCAGCCAGACCCATGAAAAAGTAACAGTTCCTTTTGTCATTGTCATATGCATGTTTTGTTGCACAGACAACCAGCTTGCTCTGCCCATCCTGCCTCAAGCTTAATTGCTTTGTTACCTTTGCTTTGTTACATCATCGTGAAGCACACTTTATTCTAGTTGAACAACCAAAAGACGATAAAAATCACAGAAGCCATAATGGTTTGTTTCTCCACTGTTTTAACAACCACCAGCTCTGGTTTGATTGAACCTAATCCTTATTTACCAATGTAAAATCCCCGCTGGTGATGTGACCATCCACTCACACCTCTCTTGCTTCATGCCTCTCCTGTTCCCGCCTACCTTATCTTCTTAGTCCCTGCAGTCAGAGTCCTGGTTGGAGTCCTTGTAAGTCACTTTGGTTCTGTAATCCCCGTCATCAAAGTGGCCTCAGTAGGTCTCAGAGGTTGTGTTCAGTGCTGTTGCCTGCAGTGTAAATACCAACATTCATCTGTTGCTTCCAGCTCCAGGTCCAGGCTGACTGGTCAGCTAATAAGGCCACCAGCTGCACGGCTGACTGAGTTGACAAGCTAAAGGCAGCCACTAGCCACTGCCAAAGATAGCTACAGCAAAGCATATAGTAACAAAGTGCCAAAGTCATATGTTTTCTATCTCATACATCCCCTCCTAAAACTCTGACAATGTTGCAGATTTTCTGAGCTCATTCTATCTTTTGCATCTGAAACCCTCATTTGCATAGGTAAAAAGGGACTAAAGCCATTAAATTGATACTGTAAACAAAGGTATTAATTAGATCTATTACTATGTAACTCCAGTGTAGTGAAATACAGTACGTGAAAAAGTGTGTGTGTGTATAGTTCTGTCACTCCTCTGCTCTTGTATGTCAAACACTGTTAGCCTTAGAATGAATAATGTATAGGGTCTTAGTTTATGTGTAAGGCCTTTTAGAAAGGTCTGATGTTTCTAATCTCACTTCTTAAGAGAGCAAAGGTCATGACGTTGCATAAGTGGGCGCAGCCTTGAGCTCTTCCCGGGTGAGTCCATCGATCAGTTTCAGTGCCATTTGTGTTTGAGCAACATAAGCATCTTGGATGGCTGCCAATTTACACGGCTAAAAGTCTCGGCTCGTATGGGACAGAACATAAAGTGCAATGGACATACATACATTTAAGGCCTTTCCTCTTGCTGTAACTTATCTTCTTCAGTCTGGTTTTATAATCCTGCTGCTTCTCTTTTCCGAAGAAAGTAAAAGAAGACTTTACTTTCTTTTTTTCTGCCAGCAGTCCGCTTGTATATCCTCCAGTAAATAACCATAAGTTCTGATGATAACATAATTACCAATAAAACTTCCCAAATGAAATAACAGTCTCCACAATACTCTTTTTTGCTTTAAAATGTAAGTGATTTCACGGTTCTAGTTTAAATATTAGCCCAACTTACTCACATGATACACATACACTTTAGTCAATGTTTTGCAATGTCAGCTATATCTTTAGTCTAGTTGTTGTATTTAGAAAAAAATGATTTTTTTCAAAAGATCCCTGTGCCTGGATAAAAAAGTGACATGCTTGTTTCCTCCACAGCTTTTTTTGAATACAAGGAAGATGGAGGAAGATTTCCCAACCCCCCTTCCTACAGTGTTGCCACCACTTTACCCTCCTATGATGAAGCTGAGAGAAGCAAAGAAGAGGCCGCCATCCCATTGGTCACTGGAAGAGTCACGGTACATTGCAAAGGGCCTTGTCTTGTACCAAATGCATGAAGTTATCAAAAAAATATTTAAAGAAAATGGAGGTGGGCACACTTTATTGTAACATATCTGGATTTTTATTGCTGGTGTTGCAGGAGGATGACTTTGTGGCCAGGGATGATTTTGAAGATGCTGACCAGCTGCGAATAGGGAATGACGGCATCTTCATGCTCACTTTCTTCAGTAAGAATTTTTTAAGCATTTTATCAGATGGCATGTGTGCAGTTTTTTTTCTAAAAAAGAAATTACTCATGCTTTAATGTGTATTAGGCAATAAAAAATTTGCAAAACTATGCACTGATGTAGAACTGTACAGTAATGAGCACACTGCAGGAGCAAGTTGTAATCTTTGTGAGAGAGTATTTCAAGTAACATTACTTGTTCAACATCAGCACTTGAGTGCCACATGTTTTCATGACCATGGACACGTGCACTTTTGCAGTTTCACCATGGAACTGAAACTTGGGTATACAGCTACTTGCTGCAGACTAAACTTCATTTTTGGGGAACAGAAAAAAGTGTCAGTGAGCAAAATCTGGAAAGTAGTGGGTGGGTAGGGAGTGATGAATGTGTGGCTGTGGGAGAGACACTCATGCGTTGGTAAGGCTCTGTGAGCGGGCACGTTGTCATGTTGGAGAGCTGAGTTGTCAGTCACAATTTAGTTAGTTTCTGACTTTTTTCACCACAAAGACTGTGATTGTTTTTTTTTATACATGCATAAACCTGGTCAGTGAACATTAAAAGGATGCACTGTCCCTTAATTTATCATTTGTTATGCACTAACTTTTGAATGGAGACTTTGATACACTATTTTTTAAATTGACTTTGGCATATTAACAAGGGCTTATTATTCCTCTACTGAGTGCAAATGCCAGTTCACTCATCATTTCTAGCACAAGAGAGGGGGGGGGGAATGTGTGTCAGCTACTTAGATGACTTCAGAATCTCATCTTCAACTAAACATCTCATGACTGTCTGTTTATCATCCCTTGAAAATACACATTTGTGAGTTCATGTTTATAGGTAGGTGTCGTTGTACCAAGTTTTGTCTTTCACATTAAGATTTCCTTTTTTGGTCACCAGTGGCATTCCTCTTCAACTGGATCGGCTTCTTCTTGTCGTTCTGTTTGACCACATCAGCTGCTGGCCGATACGGGGCCATCTCTGGTTTTGGCCTGTCCCTCATTAAATGGGTTCTCATTGTCAGGGTAAGAGCTTTTAAGTGAATATTTACCACTAACAGGTTGGCCACTACAATGACTGTTCAGTTGTGTGACCGTGCAGGATTATTTGTGCATATCTGTAGAACCCCTAAGAGACTAAAACTCAGATAGTGTCCTATGATTGTGTCTCAGCTCTTAACAGGTTTTACCTTGTCTTTTTTCCAGTTTTCTACCTACTTCCCTGGTTACTTTGATGGGCAGTATTGGTTGTGGTGGGTGTTCCTGGCCCTCGGTGAGTGAGAGATAGTATCACAAACAAATAGCCTTTCCTGTTATATCCAATGATTTCATTTGGTTGTCTCAGTTTGCAAGATTTTGACTCTCTTCGTATTAAGTATCCTTTCTTTGCCTTTAGGTTTCATGCTGTTCATCAGAGGCTTTGTTAACTACTCCAGAGTGCGTAAACTGGCTGATCCCGCCTATGCCACTCTTCCCCGAACAAGGGTTCTCTTCATCTATTAGAGGTAAAGTGTATCAATCTGGTCCCAGTTATATTTGTGACTGCAGATATTTTAAACACGTGCAGGTCTCCATTTACAGTTAGTGATGAGATTAAGGCGACATTAGGACTCGATGATTATTAAAAACAGAAATATCTGACTTACTTACCACCCACCAAGTATCAAATGCCAGTAAAAATTTTCTTAAGTAAACAAACGAGTCAGTTCACCATCACTGCTTAGCAACTGTTGAAGTATTGTATCAAATTGTTGACTTGGCAGCTCTGTCCTGCAAGTCAACAAAATGTGTAAACCACAATGGTACAGAATAAAAAACACTTTTAAAAAATTTTTTACAGTCTTAATTCAAATTAAAAAAGGAATAGTGAACCGTAGCATTTCCCTGCACTGGCCGCTGTTTATCATCTGACAGAAACATGACGGGTTGATAATTTGATAATTACAGCAAACTAAATGTGGCTGTTGCCTTAATCATCAGTCCTTTTCAATAGCTTTTATTTGTACATCTTTCCTTAAACCTAATTCAGGATGTTGGACGTGGAAGAACTGGACATGACAGGCTCAAACAGCAACTCTGTGGAGGGTTCGAATTTTAGGTGAGGACACTTAACAAGAAAATCAGCCAGGCGAGTTCTAGAAGAAGAAGAAAACTCTCAATAAAATATTCAGGAATATTGTCACTTGTTTTATTTTGCTTTGAAAATTTATTAATGGAAAATGGTTAAAAGTAATAGTCCCTTAATGTACTCATTAGTGGCGAATGTTAAGTGCTATTTACATCTCTGTCTGTAATGTATAAGTAATGCCTTATATCATTTGATGGTAGCATACGAGCATGCATCTGCCCTTAAGGTCAATAAATAGGGAAAGTCTCATGTTGGTGACACTTGAAGCCAACAGGTATGACTTCATACAGCATTCTAGCATGCAACACACTTTGTAATCTGCACTAATCTCACTTCATGGTTTGATTGTGAATATTATAGGCTATTATTCCACATACACATAAAAGCTTTTATTAGGTTGTAAATGCTGATATAAGATTACCATATATTTCACTCACCTGTTGGCTTTAAGTAGTGTTGCCCTTTTTTAACCAGAAGGGGGCAGTGTTGTTGGCTGCTTTTAAGATGTTGGTTACTGCTAGTTAAGGGCATCTCATAATACAACATACATGCTTGTGGCTCCAACACAGTGACACTGAGTGCACCCAAATGACACCCATGTGACGAAGATTGTGACTTTGCCTGTTTTTTTTTGTACATTAAATCAGGTAAAACTCTCCACCCTGGAAATAGAGGTTAGGTTACAAACATGTTCTCAGATGACTTAATTTGAGTTTAAAAAACTCATACAAGCCGCACCACTTAAACCAGATGGCCACAAATGTCAAGTGACAAACCCCGAAGCAGCTCAGCTGACAGTGAAGAGACAGCCACAGCAACTGGGTTGATTTTCTTTCTTTTTTTTATGGCTATATGAGCACATTTTCTGGTTCATGTCTTTTTAAAAAGCTCACTTAGATTTAACAGCCTGACCTTTCCATGTGAGTCTGTGGAGTTGGCATCTCATTCACTGTCAGTGGAAAAGCTCTGTAATTATAGAAAAGAGGCTTGGCTGTCTGGATTTCAGCTGGTAATGATCTCATTCAGACATTCTGAATTATCTGAGCACATAAAAAGAACACAAATTCCATTTTCAGGTGGGTTTTTGCCTTAAGATTTAATTGACAAGGAGAAAGGTTGGTACGAGAAATCTGTTGTTTTCTCCTTATTTTCTTCAAAATGATTAATGAAGTGTAAGATGTTAGCTATCTTGTGGGTATCAACACTATGTCAAAGAATGCTTTATGCAGGTGCACTTTTCAAAATATAACCAATAAAACCCAGAGGATGTTCTCATCATTGATTTAAATCCCAGACATATAAAATTAGGAATGAATGATGCAGTGATGCAGGATTGTGTTTTCTGTTTTAGATTGTGGAGCAAACAGCATGTCAGGACAATGCAGTTTTTTCAAGATCTAAACATTGTTGTCAATAGAAAGAGTCACTATTAGTCTGGTCCAGTAAATTGATTTGTTTGCCTCATCGGTTAACTTCATATTTCTGCTGTGGCTTTAATACAGACCCATTATGCTTATTTCAGTGTGATGTAGAGCTGCAACCTTGGGGGTTTGTTGATATGAAACTGTACAGAAAATGTTAAGTGTTAAATAAACGTCACTTTTAATGCCTCATCACTGAGTTGTCCAAATTATTAACATTAAGGTGTGGTGGTCCCATATGTTCTGATGACTTCAAATATCAAATCGAATTTTGCACAAGACCAGTATTGACTGCCATGTAAATTAAAATGTGATTGCAACATGAATGCAACAGAGCCGCAGCATCATGCATTTGCAGTGATTCACCTTTGTGGCACCTAGTGGCAGCCAGTTATTATTTCTAGAAATATGAAATATTTCAATTTTTCAACCTTGCATATGCAGGGCACTGAACATAAATTACAGAAAAGTCAAACCAGAAAGAGCACAATATTTTCCATCCTAGCAACTACAGTGGTTGAAAAACAAAAAATGTTGATCTATTAAATCAATTTCTGCATCCAGACCCACATGAAAACTTACTTGTTTCTGTTTCCAAACTTTCCACCCAAAAAATTCATGTGCATCTGGAAACAATTTAGATAAGAAGAAAGCAACTAACTTACTATACTGGAGCTTTTGTGTAATTATAGTGTTTCAAACACATTGTTACATGTTTTCCGATCCACATAAACATCTGAAATACATCTTAGTTTGAGAACTAATGGAGATAAAATAAGTAAATCACTGTCGGTCGAGCCTCAGTTGGCTTAGATGCTGCGTTTGCTGATGATTCTGTTTGGTTGTTTGCTCCTTACATTTCTCCATATGAAGTAAAAAAGACCAGCTAACAAATACAATGGATAATCTGTTTGTGGGCAAAAAATGATGTGCATCGACTTCAAGCTCCGATGCATAATCATTATGGCAAGAACCAGCTTCTTAATCATAGAAGGGTTTAATCCTAACAAAACTTGACGTAAATCTTAACTGATCAACCATTTCCGCACCACTTCATATTTTTCTGGTTGAGTTCATGAATTAAAATGGTGAGATATGTGTATTTTATTGACAAACAAATTCTGTAGCAGCTTCACTTCCATTTCAGTTGCAGAGGGTTGCAGTGTTACCCTCCAGTGATGGGCCGTCTTCACTCCCCGGAGTCATCCAGCTGTCGTGGCAGAAAGAAAATAGCCTTCTGGCCAATGTGAGTCCTTGGGCCCAGTTTGGGTTTTCCGTTCTTTTTGAGAGCTACGTACCAGTTCCTCTCCTGATGTTTCTGAGACAGATATGTGTTGTAATGGTTCTCTTCCAGCTTCTCCAGGAAGTAACATTCATCTGTCACTGTGAGCTGACAGATAAACAGAGAAGAAGCACTAACAGCTGACAGCTGACAGCACTTTAGCTGTTTGGTCTGAGATTCAAAGTTTAAAATTCATTTACCAAAGTTTACAGCAAGGCTGTGGGATGATGAGTAATTTACAAACTACAACAGATATCATAGAGGATTCATTTACAAATACCTCTGTCATAAAGTTTAATGTACTGATGTACACAGAGCATCAGTTGAACTGCAGATACTCACAGAGGTGTACAAACAGCCCTCATCACTCATGGCCAAATATCGCTCAGCTTCTGTTCCTTGGATGATCACGACACCTCTGTCCACAGCTCTGAGCTTCAGCACAGCTGTATGGAGAAAAAAATGTTTAAAATAAATGGCATGGCAAAAATTCAGAGCTATAAATACGTTCCTACAAGCCGAGATCACTTTCTTTTCTGGTAGAAGTAAAACGGACGCAGACAAATTGCATCAGCTTCAGACTTTCTTGTTGTTTCCTGGAGTGAGCCGACAAATGGATGGACAGAAGAAAGTTTAAACAATTTAAAATCTTGGCTCTTGTGTTCAGTGAGCTCATAAATAATTGCTAGTCTAGAGTTTCATGAAATAAAATCTAATAGTCTAGCCAAATTAATTTCAGAGCATCCTCACGCGTCTGACTGATTTTTTTTAGTCTTGACATCATAATTGTCAGTCAGTTTTTCCAGAACTTCAAGTGAAAAACACAAAGCATGTTCTAGAAGAAATTAAAGGGGCTGAGATAAAAAAAAACATTCATACATTTTGTCTGTTTGACAAAGAAAAGTGCTCAGTGACATTTAGAAGAAACATCTGTTTGCCTAAAAGGCCTAAACTTTTCCTCCATTGGCTCTTGTCAGGTGTTTGATAGAATAAATGTCATAAATGTCATTCATGAAAATCATGTACACAACATAATAAGTTTGCACAAAACATCACTGCACACATGGTAGTTTGCCAAGTAAGAGCACTGCTGAAGACTGTCAATGTTGATATTATTTTATTTTGACTTTTCATATTTAACTTCACTGACATGGCTTATATTTTCAGAATGGCTGCACCATGTGTCCCTATGCAGCATCATTACCTTTTTTTTCAACTGTCAGTCCAGTTCAGCTATAAGCTCCTGTTTATCATACCATCCTACTAATTCATTTACCCTATATTAATTGATATAACTTTTTTTTTTCTCAACTCCAAAGTCAAACAGACTGAAACTGAACTGCTGGTATCATGTCTGTGTTCTCCAAACCAAAGATTTGCGGTACCCGCCCTTTCAGTAATTGGTTTCCTCATTTATTGGGCGCATCTCTTTTTCTTCCTGCTCTTTGAACACACTTGCTGTGAGGGAAGTGAACGCATCATGTTGCAGACCTAACCTGGATGTAAAAAATAAACGCTGCAGTCTTACTGTAAACGTCCCTGTCATCCCTCTGGCCCTGCACTGTCCCATCGGGGAGGATCTGGAGGTGATGTCCGCCATTCATGCAGTACAGCCGAGTCAGCCGCCTGTAGTCCCACAGCAGGCCGCTGCCCACGGCCTGATCTTCGGATACAAGCACCTCCTCGTCCGTCATCCTGCTCAGCAGAGACACAGCTGTGGAACCGACAGGAGGGTCTGCAGAGGAGCCTGTTTGTGGGGCTTTGAGTTTAATCAGCAGGCTGTCGGTGTCCCCCTGCGGCGGTCAGGTGTCTACGTGCTCGCGAACGCGCACAATGATCCCACAGGCAGCTGGATGCGCGTACCCTACTCCAGGGGTAATGATATGGATAATGATCCCTGACACCCAAAGACCTAAACTCTTAGCATACATTTACTGTGTCGATTTAGGAAGCCGGCATTCATAGCAAAATCTGACTGACAAAATACGTTTTCAGGACCCATCTAAATTTTAGAAATGTGAAACAATTTAATCAGCTTCAATTAGACACTTTTGGACACACGACCCTCTAAAAACAGCTAAACGAAAGTTGTAGGGAAAAAAAAAAGAAAATCTGACTCAGAATACACCAGATGTCAGAAGATGAAAGTTTGATTGATTGACTCAACTATTAAACAATTAAAAAAGATACACGACATGGGCTCCTTGTACATTTTTTTCAGGTAATTGTCATTAACACCAAAGAGCTTGGTTGCTTATTTCCATTGCGGTTAAAAGCGGTACAGCTGCAGAGGGCGCTAAGTGTTGTAAATGATCTCTGGAAAGTAATGTTCAGTTTTCATTTATTAAATTATGAAAATTGTGGATTCTGTGTTTTTGTTTTTGTTTTTGTTTTTTTCTTGCTCCAATACTTCAACATTATCAAAAATATCAATCAGACATATTGCAGTGATGCCACTTTAATTGGTTGAGTTGATAAACCAAACCAAAAGTAAGTGTGTGTGCTGTACTTAGGTACAATTTGAAGGTACTTGAGTATTTCTATTTTATAACACTTGATTCTTCTACTGCACTATAGTACAGATAAAGAACGGCTATATTTTTGTACCTTTTGCTCATTTTTTCTGCTAACCTAAGTTACTTTACAGGTTTTGACTAATAATATAAAATACAGACAGCATATAAATCATGATCTACTATGGATTATAGTTGGCAATACTCAAGCTACCCAACATATGCATATTATAATGCAGATAATATGATACTTCTCATTCTGTCTTTTTTCATAATTAATA
>JAQNCA010000032.1:10329821-10345341 GCA_029783725.1 Acanthurus tractus | reverse complement strand
ACACACACACACACACACACACACACACACACACACACACACCTACTATGTTTCAGTAGTCTCTTCCTTGTTATTTCTAAATAGTGTCACACAGCCACACCTTTCTCTGCAGTGTTGTATCAGCGCTGAATTGTTTGTCAAACAAGCCCTAAATTTACCCACCACTTCGCTGGCAGAATGATCAAAGCACCCACCACTTCACAAATTCAGCAACATTTGGCTGGCACATGGTGCCAATTTCCAAACAGATTCCAAACTTCACAAAAATACTTTGGTTTATACAGAGCAACTTGCCTAAGAATTGAAATGAAATGCTTTATCCATCAAATCAAGCATTTCGATGTATTAAATTCTCAATAAATAAATTATACAAGCTTTTATGGTTCCTGAAGTCCAAGCATGGTTAGTATTCAGATTAAACTCAATAACAAAAGTCATCCAGTGGGCCGTTGCTCAATGAATAATACTCAATGCTTATTACAGAAATGGAAAATCATTGTGGAAAAACGTTGCTACTTTTAGTGCATGAGGTCACGAAAGAAATTTGTCTCTAGCCATCTGCTATTATTTCATCATTAGAATAGTAAATAATAACAGAAATTTCCTGTAATCAGTCCAATGTGCATCCCTGGAATAAAATGTTTAATTATTTAGTTCCTTTGGTTGTCTTCAGCTCCTAATGGCACTAAAAACATCTGACTATGGATCTTCACAAAAATCTGGCTTGAAGCTGATCACTATTTGATTTTTATCACTGCTTCTGGTATAGGTCAGCACTGCACGATTATCTTCTCTTCGTCATTTCAGAGCATGTAGCGGAGAGCAGAGAGGGAGCAGAAGGAAGTGCTCCTTCCCCGAGGTAAGAGCCACCAAAATAGAAAGGGGAACTGGTCTGCACGCTCTGAATCATTCTTGCATGCAGAACAACAACACAGCTTCTATGAGGGAGTAGAGTGACTGGGTTTGTTTGGCTAAAGAGAGGGCTGGACTTCTGTAAAATGTTGGCATCCTGTGGCCTCCAATACAAATACATAAAGTATATATACAGTATATCTTTAAAGGTTTTGACATTCATGCAATGCTGCTTAAGAAAATGAATTAAATGGAGATACAGTGCCCCTTTGTAGCAGTTTAACATTGGCACCTAGTGTTTAATTGGTAACTTTTAAGTTCATTATATAGGCTATTAGTAAGGTACTGTTACATGTGATACTTGATGATCACATGTGATCCCTCAGTGTCACTGTGTGCAAAGAGTCATTGTTTCCTCCTTCATGCAGTATTGACTAACACACTTAAATAACAGCTACTTTCTGTAGCCCAGTGCAGCAACTGCTGCTGGGATTCAAACACCAGAGGAGAAGACTAAACCAAACCCATGCCTGAGCACAAGAAAAATAACCCCAAAGGATTTCAGTTTCCATATTAGTTTCCATAATAGGAGCCGTTAGTGACTTGTGTGTAGGTGGGAGGCGGCTTCCTGGCCTGTAAAATGAATTTGAGGCCTGCTGCTGCTACTGTGTGCATAACTGTGATACCTTTAGCTGGATACTGCTGAATGTAGGAGGAACCCACTCCCAAAGTTTGACTTTGCTGACTCAACAACTGTACACAAAAGTAGGAAGAACGGCACAAACAAGGCACAGACTTATCTATATCCTCTTAACCCTCAATAAGGGGAATTTCTATGAGCCTACTCAGTGTCAAAACACAACAAAAACTAAATACTGTAAATGAAAACTGTGGTTACAGGGGAATGTGCTAATAACGTGACAGCAACTGGAATGGCTGGCATTTGATCTGGTGCATTCACTCGGCGCCAGCTGTGGGGAGGCGGGAGGGAAAGTAGGTCAGGAGAGTGAGAGCTCTGCAGCAGCCTGCCTGCCACAGCCAACATGACACACCCACATGCATACACACTCATGCATAATACACAGAGCTACCAGACCCACATGTCACATACACACACAGGCAAAATCATAAAAGGTGGTTTACAGCAGCTGAAAGCTACTGCTGGCAGTCAAGGTCTCTGACCTTGGTTGCAGGAAGCTAAAACAGGGGACGAATGGAGAGGGTTGGAAGGAGGGAGGGAGGGAAAAAGAGAGAGAGAGAGAGAGAGAAAGAGAGAGAGAGAGAGAGAGGGAGGAAGAGAGGACGGGTGAGTGAAATGGAGACATGAGGGGTGTGCCAGAGCATGATTGTGCGATTGTGCACTATATATCGACTCTGACCAAAAACTACTCTCACAATGTCAAGACACAGAGCTGAGACTATTTAAACACCACATATAAGCTTTATGTAAATATGTATGGCTATATATAAGTGGTCTTAAAACCACAAACTACTAATGTATCAAACCAGGCACCAAACCATAGCGATATATTTGACATACAACACCACTTTTCCTTCACTAGCAGCCGCTGGTTTTATGCCCTGATATTGGTCATAGGCTACTAAGCTTACCCTGTCATGATTAAACTCACACACGTTCAACAAGTCGTTACAAAGTCCTTCAGGCACCATGGCTGTCAAACTCAGCCCAGAGAGTAAGATTCAGACCTACATTTTATCTCACTTTGCAAAAAACAAGGCCTAGATGATTGTTTACAAAGACAGTTATTTAGTTTTCCAAGTATGTCAGTTTAGGATTTAAGGAAACCAAAAGTGTAAAGATTGTAAAACTGTGTGCTGTGACAGACAAAAGAGACAGACAGCTGAAAAAAGCGGAAAATTTGTCTCATTTAACAATGTCGATATTATATCCATATACTGCCCGGCCCTAAAACACAGCCTTTTTCAAAATGAACTTAATATCCCCACATATAAAATCCTCTGGAGTTTTGCCACCGTAGTGAAGACAGATGTGCTCTTTAACTTGCCCAGGCAGTGTTTCATTCAGGTGTCAATGTACAGCAGGATCTGAGCCAACAAGCTAGATCTACCGTTATCAGCCAGTTACTAACGGCATTAACGGTTGCAACTAAAGAACATTTTCATTATAAATAATCTGCTTATTCTTTACTCAATGAGCTGATTAATTAAAAGGTCAGAAAAAAAACTACTCATTTTCAACCTTAAAGATATTTAGCTCACTCTTATATAAGACAAAGGGACACACCCCCACTTTCAGGGGCTAAACTGTGTAAAGCTTACAATTTTTGCATGAAAAAAATACTTAAATTATTCATTGATTATTAAAATAGTTTCTCATTAATTTTGGATGAATCCACAAATTGCTTCAGCTCCAGTTAATTTGAGGCAGTATCTGGGCAGGTAAAGTAGAGAACGAATGGTAAAATCCGCTTGATAAACAGACAGAGGGGGTTGAAATTGAAACTGCGTCAGTGAAAAGGTTGAAAAGATGACCTCTGATTTTTGTGAAACTCTGAATGACACATTACTCATAAACAAGCACATAAAGAAAGAACTAGATGCTGAAACACTGCTCTGTCTGAATGTGAAGACGTGAAAATAGTTCAATTAAGTGAGCCAGTTTTATTACTCCTGCAAACAATGGTTCTCCATTACACACAATGGAGTCAAAAGCCTTTGAGAAATTCCACTAGCCTACAGTGTCCATTATAAAAACATTTTTATAGGTCCACAACACTTCTTATTGTGTCAAGGGGCCCTGATGAACACAATGGGCCGTAGGCTAAAGTCAGCAGTATGGGTAAGTCATTACATCTGACCTACAAATTGAACTCCCCTCTATGGAATGGGCAAATCCCAAGCACAGGATAAATTATGATGTTAAAAAAAAACAATGGCTGCATAACATTTTTTCTATCATATTATCTATGTGTTTTTTCTGACAAATGAGTTATGTTTCTGAATTTTGTTCATTTAATGTACAGTTGGAAAATGCGATGCAATGCAATTTTAATCATGCAACATCTAAACCAGTTATCATATGACACATTACATGATGAGGTTGTGTATTTCCCAAAATGGGAACAAAGAGGAAAAATTTCTCAAGGTGAAACATTCTTCATTGTGTGAGAGCCAGTTGTTTGTGAGTCAGACCGTAAGACTGAGTCAGGCTGTAAAACTGTGATGCAGAAAATTAACAGGCAAGGGATGGAAAATTAGAGCACTGGTGAAGTGGGATAATACTGGTTATGTTACAAGTCCCAGCCAGTTCGACTGATTTTAATAAGACATGCAGAGTGCAGAGCTGCAAACTGGGGCTATGGCAGGTCAGGTACTCAGTGCTATGTGAGGTCTTCCATGCCTCAGCAGGAAGCAGCAGAAGCGCTATTGCGTGAGAAGCTAGAGGTGATGGTGACCTGATGCCAGCCACCTCACAACCACAGAGCCAGTGCAGCCTAGCGTTTAGCCGATTTCAAGTCGCTAAATGTCACACAGGTTTAAGTGAACAGGAATCACACAAAAACAAACACCCACACACTAGAGAAGCACGCACACAGAAATGCTCAGCATACACATCAATAAGCCAATAACCAAACACCCACAATCATTCCAAAATCACCTGAGCTCACCACATGCACAAACATAATCCTATGCTTAGACACACAAACAAATGCTGACACACACACCTCGAAGGAGTACAAAGACAAGGCAATTAAAGCCACATGTGAAATGAAGATTGAGGTGTATCTCGTGTCTCTCTCCATCTGTTCCTGGTCATCAGGCATTATGTCGACTGTCAGACAGTCGTGACGAAGGTACCAAGCATCATTTGCGCAAACAATAAAAACAACCACAGCTGTGCCCTCACAGACATTATGCACTCCTGCGTGCCAATCTTTGAGCTGATAACTCCCTGCTAGATACTGTGAATCAGACAGGCGTGAATGTGAAAGAGACACAAACAAATAAGCCACTAAGACTTGGGTCACACCACTGTTGAAGAATTTCTATTGAGCCACTGGACCCAAAGCTACGTTCACAGCTGAAACCATAAAACTCTACAGGGCAGCAAAGCAATAACCGTACAAAAGACACTTTGTAGGGACGTGTGGAGTACAAACACTGAGTCATTATTCACTGTAAGGAAATCAGAGCTGAAATTAAGAAGTCAGTGGAACAAGCTGCTCTTTTTTTGTTTTTTTTTTTACATTTCTTTACGACAGAATTTCCCTCCAACCATGTGGGCCTCAAAAAAAATCTGTTAAGGCCACAATCCATTCATCCCTATTGTTGAATGAATTGTCTCAGCTGCTCCTTGGGGACATATCTGCTTCAAGTGAGGACAATGTACATCTCAGATTTATTTTTGGCATGATGCAACCGGAGAACAGTCATCTGCCCAAAACAACCTTGTGAACCCCCATTTAGTGGATACTTTCATGAGAGGCTGAGCAAAACTTGCAGACTGTTCAGGTGACCAGTAAAAGGGACATTTAAAAAATTATCTTTTTTAGAGGGAAAACTTATGGAAATAGGGATATGCTTTAAACACACATACTGATGCTCAAGCTTGTCCAAAAAAAGAGAAAAAAAAGATGTCTGACTTGGATAAAAATGAAATTCCATTGGCTTTATAACAGCTCATCCTTTCTCCAGATCTTGGTGCTTTCTGCTGCTGCCACGTCCTACTGAGTACATGAGCCTCTCTCACAAAGCAGGATCAGCAGGCTAACTAATTTAGGGGTTAAAATAGGCATTTTTTTCCTCAGGACGATAGCTTCATTGCTATGGTAACCAACACTGCAAACCAAACCTGCAAGGAGCTGTTTTTGTTCAGGCTTATCAAAACATATTAAATGTCCACCTCCTCAAGCATCAACTGCGAGTGAAAAAGGAGCCACCACTCCTAAACCATCACAAAAAAGGGACAAAAGTTTTGGTAACTTTTTAAGTTACAAGTGCTTAGGAACAAAGTGTTACAAACGACAAAATGATTTTAAATTTCCATTCTGTCAGAGCGACTTTTTTTTGTCTAAATTAAATTGCTTTTGTTGTGTGCTCTGATTTAGATGATTTAAAAAGAAATATCAGATAGTTCTAGTTTGTTGCCAGACACTTTGTCTATGAAGCAGCATGAATTTCTCTGTTATTTGTACAATAAATTTCCTGCATTTTGTTGGATATAAGTTGTGCCAAGCTTACTGTCAAATATAATCAACAGCTCAGCTCAGGTGCATGAGGCCTCTTTACGGTACCTGTAACCTTTATCTAAACCATAACACAAATGACACAATCGAGCCTTAGCAAATTTTATGCACCAATTTTGCAATACATATGACTATTTTTCCATTATATTTCTTGCACTCTGTTACCTAATCCAAGCTCCATGTGAAAAATTCTAAGCCTTAAAAATAACCAAGCACCAAGTAATTGATGACCGCTTCAGTTATCTAATGACTTTATCATTTTCTGCTGGTATCACATGCAATTTACTGTCATCATTGTAAAAGGTATCTTTTACTTGGTAAAGTTTTTACTTTTTGAAGGTGTAATGACCTGGGTTTTTTTCATGCACACAGGGATCAATATATTCAAAATGAATTCAATATCTCGTGTTTTATATGATGATGCTGCATGTGACTGGGTGTAACAAACCCTTACTTCCTCATGTGTATGCACTGGTAAACTAGATTAATCCCTGACTAACACAATCAGCTGATAACCACCTTTGTGAGAGCTGCTATCCAGAATCCCCAGTGTTTCAAAAACCAGATAACATAGCCTGCCTAAACTGAACAATAAACAACACAAAAAGAGCTAAAAAACTAACAATTCCTCTGAGCACCGGTGAATTACTTTGTCAATGTAATGTTAAAAATACTGAACAATGCTGATCAGAAGTTTCTACAGTCCTAAGTTTTAAAATTTTGTGCCAAGTCATCTTTGAAATATTCTGGTCTCAAGTATATGAGGCTTCATCTCGTGATTCCTTACATACCGCACTCAGGTGAATGAGCAGTCAAAAGACACTTAAATTATAATACGGAAACCATTTCTTAGGACACAAGGCTTTAAACAGGTGAACCACAAAGCAGTGTAAACAACAATCAGCAACCAGTACTTTTCATCAATGATATCCATTCTGTCAGTGAGCAACAATAAGCCCCAAACCTCCTGGAGTTGACATCTCTCATATGAACTGTGTCTCTAAAGATTGGTGTCTGAAAAACTGCACCTTAAATGAAAGTATTGTGTTTATCCTGGGGATAAAGGCTGTCTAAACCAGGCCCAAATTTGCTGGGAGTACAGCAGCACACTGACACTCCTTACCCCACGGAAACTAACCAGAACAATATCAAATGGAAAGAAAAAAAATAAAAGGACACAATACAAAATAAACAAAGATAAGCTTCGATACAGGATATGTTTTCTCTTAATGGTGCTATTCAGATGTCTGTCACATGTCAGCTAAATTAGACTGGCTTTACCAATTCTAACATAAGCCCTCTCTACATAATATGCACTGTACCACTGTATTATGAGGGGAAATATTAAAAACATTTGAGATACAGTAACCAGAAAATCTCTATTTTGACTTAGTAATTAATTATGACAGACAACCCATTACCCATTTTTTGAGAGGTGAATATTAATAGATGTCTGCAAGCGAGGATAAAAGAGTCACAACTGCAACTTCAGCATAGTAACTCAAGTTGATAAGACTAAAAAGCAAGGTCAAGTCAGACTACACAGCTGATTACTGCCTACAGTTCTTACCTTGCAAAGCTGACAGGGTAAGAGGGAGAGCTTGAGAAAGCCTCACTGGGCCTGTGCATTGCTGAGTTGTCCCCAACACTCTGGCCTCTGTTCCAGGGCCCACTAATGGTGGTCACTGGGAGATACAGGCTGGACACTGGCTTCTGATCCTTCTGCTGCTGACTGTCACTGCCGCCGGGGTTGACTCCAAAGCGGTAGCTCTGTCCTCCTGAAGTACTGACCCCACAGATAGAGATGGTGTTGGAGCTGGGCATGTCTGTGGAGGTGGTGTCTCTCATTTGGCAATAACTCTGGCCTCCAGAAGACTTCTCCTGTTTGATTGCATCTGAGGTGCAGAGCTGAATGAAGCCCGCATCTTTTTCTTTCTTCACTAATGCAGACAAAGTGGTTGTGGGAGTTAAGGAGGCTGTTGTGGATATGGCAGAGCTGGAGTGATCTGGACTTTTCACACTGCTGCCATTGAGAGCAACGGAGACTCCTCCACTGCCATTTATGCTCTCAGCCACAGCAGGTTTTATGTCCCTCTCTGAGTTAACATCCCTCAGCAGAGAATCATCTGCCAGAGAGGACAGGAAGGCATCATCCCCTACATAAAAATCTGAGGGGGACCCAGTGAGCTCAAAATCTTGGAGCAGGTCCAGAGCGTTGTCACTGAACAATTTCTGGTGCACGTCCACATCTTTTCCAATGTGCTCAAAGGCATGATCGAGGTCAATGGGGTCCTGGTCTCCTTTATCCATGGAGAAATCCTCTGTTTTCACTGGGAAAAAGTTAGGATCTGATCCCCCAATAAGTGAATCCATGGAGGAATGGGTAATGTCTATTATACTTGTCTCCAACTGGGGCAAGTTTTCCCTCAAAGTTTGGTGCCCAAAGATTGTGGAAGTATTTATCTGAAGTAACTGCTGCTGCTGCAGAAGCTTCTGATCTTTGGTCAGGCTCCTGGACTCTGGATCTTCCAACAACTGGCCAATAGTCGCAGTAACAGAGGTGAGCTCCTCTGGAAGGGGGCTGGTGCTGAGGCCGTTAGGCACCTGTCCTGGTTGCATCAACGGGCTAGATGGAAGAACGACAGATGTGGCAGAGGTGATGGACATGGCACAGTGAGGAGCTACTCTCAACAGACCTCCCTCCTCAGAGCTTTCAGTGTAGACCAACTTGCTTAAATGGTCATCTCTTCTATATGTTATCTTCTTCACTCCACCATTATCCATCTTTTCATTTTGAGGGGAAACAGACAGAGAGCGTTATTATAAGGGTCTGAACAGAGTGAATAACAGTCACATAGAAACAGATTATCACAGGTTATCAGACGTGCAGACAAAAGCTAGTGCCACCGCACTGTAATGTAGTTAAAACATGGTTACAGGTCGTGCAGGCTCTCACGAGTAGGGAACGTAAGGACAGTGTAACGTTAGGACTTGGTTAAGTTGCCATGCATGCCCCCCTGCGCGCCCTTGATAGCTAACGGAGCTAAAGATTGCTAATTTAACTGCGTAAGCTAATGTTGTTAGTCAGCAGTAAAATGTTCATATAAGCGCATGCACAGTCGTATCCGCCGTGTATAAGCTACACTTAAACAGACATAACACGGATTCGACCACAAGTTACATACGTAGAGCACTAAAGTTGACTTAAGTCAAGCATATGCTAACGTTAGCTTACTGCTAACTGATGGCATGCTATGTAGCAATGTGGCTAACTTAAAGAGGCTACGTGCCCACATATCGGTCGAATGTCGTTGACAGCAACGTTAGCATGAAAGCTAACACAGCCCTTATAAATACATATTTCTCATTGAATCTGCTTCGTTGCCACATTTATCTTTAGCCGACATAGATATCAACTTAAATCTTAGTAAACGCTCGTATTTACCCTTGAAATGACTGATTGTTGGTATGTGCCCACAGGTCGTCTGTCAACATTGTTTTGGTTGAAAGTAGCAGTCCTCAACAGTGACTCAATGTTTGTTAACGTTGCTCCTTGGGCGTCGTATCCTTGCTACATGGCTTGATGAAACGATAAAACAAACAAAACTGAGTGCGTATTATGAGTTTTCAGTCCCTCGGTCGATCTTTCAGTAAATTGTGATGCAAGCTGCGTTGAACAGGCTGAGCTATGGAGATTCACAGCTAGCCATTAAAAAAGTAGGCGCTAACCTCCAGGAAAAACATACAAAATGGAGAACTAAGCAAGCCAGCCCCATGGCAGCCCTGTTTACAACACGCAGCGCTACCTGCTGGTGATTCCGGAGAACTGCAGCTTGTTGTGTTCAAGTAGTTATGGCTCAAACTCTCAGTGCGACACTGGAGATTTAAATTACAAACTGAGGAAACTTCATGAAATATTCACTTTGAGATACACATTTATAGTTCCGTGGCAAGAGATGATTTAGTTGCAAACTGTTGCTATCTTAACAAATAGGCTACATAAAGGTAGAGGTGTAAAGCGGATCAACAGAACACAAAGGACTAAGGAAATCTAGGCAAAGTGTGCATTAACAAAGAACAAATGGTGATTGTTCATGCAGCTGCCCTGCGCGGGGGCTCCTCTGACATGCAGCTGTTAATGAAGCCTTTCGACAGAGAGACACACAGACACGCGGATATCTGAGGCAGAGGACAGTGGGAGAAACTATGAATGGACATGCATGCGTTGGCCATGATCTGTGGGCTGTGAGGTGAATCTGGCGTGGTTTGTATTTTTTTTCCCACGAAAAAGCAACAAAGAAGTATCTTATAGCAGTAGATCTGCAATATGAAAATGACCTTTATCTGCTACATTCCTAAATCCCTAAATGATACCTTGAGATACAATGATGAGATCTGTGTGTTAAGTAGTGCTGGGTATTCTAACATAGACATCACTGTAAGATTATAAATAAAAGAATTAATAATAGATAAGCAACACAATGATTTTTTTTTTTTTTTTGGTGTAAATGACATGAAATAAAATTCCAGTCTAGAGACCCATGCAATGTTATTCCAAAAAACAGGGCATTATTGGGATAAATCATACTGACTGATACAGTATTTGCCCTGTTGGGCTACTAATTTTACAGTTCTGCCTCTAGGGGTTCAGGGAGACACTCAATGTCATTGCAATGGCTGAATCAGTAAACAACACACCACCACTGAGTAATTACTAATCAGTAATCTATAACAGGTTACCTTTTACACCTAGGAAGGAACAATCTATTTGTGCATTTTACAAGTGGATTTAAACAAAGCATGTCTTTATTAAAGCAGAAGGAAGTAATGCTTCTATTGAGCTTATTTTGTGTCTCCAGACATGTTAGTTTACTCTGCTTTTTCATCCAGAGATGTGACTGGCTTTAAAGTACCTGGAAGAAGAGAAAACAAGGTGAGGCAGGCTATTACTGCCAGCAGAAGGATGATAACTTCTGCAAAGAGGTTTGGGCCTGTATTAATTCTTACCAGTTTTTTTTTAGGTTGCACTTCATCTGATGTTCACAGATGAAGCAAATTCACTGGCTTGTTTGTAAAATTACACATCACATAAAAAATGTTGCAGCCCAGAAGTACACATTTATCAACTAATATTTCATCATAAATCATGTACATGTTCGCTGAGATTTAGAAATGAATCATCATTAAACAATGTCTTATTTGACAGAATGATGTATTTTATTAATGCATCACAGGCTGACCTGCCTCAAAGTGGCTTATTTTCTTACTATTTTTATCCAGGCCACACTGCAGACTCTAACGCAAGAGCTTGCAAAAATCTACAACTGTCAATTTAATATTACATACAGATTTTCTTACTTCACGCTCAGCTGGGACCAATATGGTCTTACATTATTCATGCTGAAGTTGCATGAAATTCAACCCTTTCCAAAAGATAGAATCTAACCTGGGACAAAAAGGAAACAAAGCGAAGAGGAGGCTGGGAAATTTGCTCTAATGGGAGGATGAGTGAGATGAATAAGAAACAAGGTGTATGGCACATAAGGGAAGAAAATCTCCCCCAAGCAAAAGGCAATGAATGACCTCCAAGTTGCTCTGCTGTTCAAGTCCAACACCAGAGATACATACACATTTCTGAATTAATATAACAAATAAGAAACCCCCAAAAGCTTTGTCTACATTGTCACCAGCTTTTACGGTCCCCGCTGTTTCCCCCACTGTTAAGGTCAAATAATCCACAAAACATCACAATATTATGTAAAGTGTAAGCAGTAAAGCCTCACATCACAGAAAAAGAGATCAGTGGTATGCTCACTGTAGTTCCAAATCCCCACTGTTTGAATCCCACTCAGTCCCCTGTGGCTGCTTAGCAACCCCTCTACAGCACAATATACTCTGAATTAACAGGGTAAAGCGTGACCGCTGCCTCCTCAAAACCACGAGTCAAGGGTGCTCTCCCATCATCAACGCCTTCTCTCAGCATTGCAGCAATAAAAGCCTCTGATTTATTACAGTGAGGCTTCAAAACACATGAAAAACAAACAAGCTAAAAAGCAAACATGAGAGATACAAAACAGTCTGAAAGCCAGATCAGTGTTACAGCTGCTGGTGGCTCCGTGTGATGTGTTCAGCTGAGATAAGGGACCTCATACTTCATATAGAAAACAAACAGGAATACAAGTATGAAACCAGTCTCCCAGATTCAGGTGATCTCAGTCCTTTGCACATTTACAGATCCACATCCACATGTATCCCCTTCCAAGTATAGCTTGTGAGTTATATGCAATACATTGGTAATGAAATGCATTGTCAAGCTTTAAATTCAGTCTTGCATCTCACGTGCACCAAACTGGATTTTCCACCTGACAGTACTTGGCTTCAATGTGGAGAACACTGATGGCTCTATGACAAATTCTCTGAGCAGGCCCTGAGCAAAACACAAGTCCCAAGCCCCCTGTCCTGCTGCAACTATAATCCAGAGTAAAATGACTCAGTATTGAGGCTTCATCTTCCTCAGTTTTTCTTTTCCCTGCTTGGGAATTGCTAATAACTACAAGGAATATGCACTTAATGGGGGATTTAATACCAAAATTAACCTCATATTCATGCACTGTGTTCATTTAGCATCAAAAGCATACTATGGTGAATTAGGGAGTTGTTAATGAATGCACTGTTTTATTTGTAAATCACACCATGTCAGTTCATTTGCAAAACAGGGAACATGCATATAGGAGCAGTGACTTAAGTTCAAGGTGCTGAATAATGAATTTACTTAAATCGATGAGGATGGGCTCGATTTTCATATGCAATCACAGTGTTATTGGTGAAAGACGTGATATTTTTGCCCTGAAGGTTCGATCTAATGCGGAGGAGTGCAACTGTCATTCTGATCATAGTTTATTTCTTTCATGTTGTAGCCACTGTGCATAATTTAAGTTTAAAGGGAGTTAAAGGGCAGTGGCACCGACTCCTGTATGATCACCAGCTCTGTTCACGTACAGCTGTCACTGCCGATGAGTCTCTGAGCAAGACACTACATGGGACCTAACCCCTCACCCATCTCTCGGGATAAGCGCGTCAGCTAAAAGCGTTAAATGTAAATGCGAAAGCCTCTGTGAAGACTCAGAAGTAGGGATTAAAATCCGCAACGCTGACTGTTGAAACTGCATTAGACCTGAATCCCCTCCGCCAGCTGCACGCCGCCCGTGGCTGGATCAGAATTTTATAAAAAAAAAAACTGCACAGATGCAACCACATCAGTCCACTTTATGTCGCTCGTCTGCAAATGTCATTTTCCTTTAAGATGATGTAAGACATTACTTAATGGGACGGGGGTTTTTTTTCTCACTCTCTTGCACAGCTTGGAGCAACATTATCTTAAACCTTCTGCCGGACCAAACGTCTCCGCACTCAGCAGTTTGGAGAGATGGTTGCGCGCAGGAGTCCCGCTTCCATCCTCCTCTCTGTGAGCAACCTCGTAGCATGTTTCAGCAGCATCCCAGTTGTCAGGAGTGATGCTTAGCAGCAGGATGATGGGATGCACGCATATCCTTCAATTTCTCATGGACTGATGTGATTGAACTTGAAACCAGACGCAAGACGGCGAACCTTTCCACAAAGAACTTGAGTAGAAAAAATGTTTTTACTTTTTTCGATGTTGGGAAATTTCAGACTGAAGTAAGGATTACATGTCTTTGAAGTAATGACCCATCGCAGTGGATGTGTGTAACACGATGCGCTCACTGGTCATGATAATCGATTCTGCTCAAAAAAAGGATGCACCGTGGGCAGGCACATTTACGCATGGGGTTAAAGGATCTACTGTAGGCACACCTTGGGATTGTTTGTCATGAGACTCTGGATGCGAGGACTGCAGCTTGAACAAAGACTGTGCTGAAGGTCTGAGCGCATCAGCACCATGCAGCTCCAACCCACACCCTGAACTTCTGGGACGTTTGCGCTCCGAGACCGGACTCAGATTTCGTGCAAGAATTTGAAAAAATATGGCACTGAGCGAAAACTGCCAAACGCAACCCGCAAAAGAGCAAGGCTCAGTGCAAAACCCTCCATCGGATGTTATTGAGCTAAACGTGGGCGGACAGGTGTATTACACGCGTCATGCCACCTTGACGAGCTTTCCAAATTCCTTACTTGGGAAGCTGTTCTCTAGCAAGAAGGGGTCTTCAAATGACCTGTCTCGTGACCTTAGAGGACGTTATTTTATTGACAGAGATGGCTTTCTGTTTCGCTATATATTGGATTACCTGAGAGACAAGCAAGTTGTCCTCCCTGACCACTTCCCCGAGAGAGGAAGGTTGAAAAGAGAAGCGGAATACTTCCAGCTGCCAGATTTAGTCAAACTTTTATCGTCCGATGATACAAAACTATTTCCAGACGACTTGTACCACAGCGATTACGATGATTTGTCGCAGGGCAGCGACCAGAGGTTTTACTCCACTTACTCCCTGGACAGGAGGTACGGCTACATCACGGTCGCCTTCAGAGGCGTTTGCGCCGGGGGAGGCAGAGAAAGTCAAACTGATGCCAAGGCCAAAAAGTTACCCAGGATTTTCATCAGCAGTAGGATTGGCTTGGCTAAAGAAGTGTTTGGAGACGCCCTGAATGAGAACAGGGACTCGGACAGACCACCGGACCGTTACACATGCAGGTTTTACCTTAAGTTCAGACACCTGGAGAGAGCTTTTGACATGCTGTCAGAGAGCGGCTTTCACATTGTGGCCTGCAATTCGTCCCTGACTGCGTCCTCCATCAGTCATTACGCGGATGACAGGGTCTGGTCGAATTACGCACAGTACATCTTCTACCGTGAGTGAAGATTTATTCCTACTCTACACTTTCAAGAGGGAGTTGAGATAGAATGGTGGCTTTGACCTCCAAAAGTAACACAAATAGCAGCCAAGTTAAACACAAACAACAGCCAAAGTAAATAATATAAAGTCCCCTCATAGACATATGGCTTTGAATAATAGCCATCAGAAATGGTGTTTTTCTCATTAAATTAAGTGAAAAGTTTATCCTTATAGCACTCCATAATTTATGTAAAGATGCAATTTTCAGATGTATGTTAGCTTATATGACCAGGAGGCATGACTGAGTTACAGTCATAAAGCATGCAAGAGAAACTGAGGCAGCATTCAGGATGTGAAGAGTTGGGCCATAGTAGAAGTGCCTTAAACCTGCATTCTTGCTCATGACCAGCAGGAGGAGACTCCATGGGTTGCAAAACGAATTCCTGATTGTATGTAGGGTTTTGAGAAAATAACCCTTTTTCTTACTTGATTTATTAGTAGCTGAAACATAATAATGAACAAGACAATTTTAAGCGACCTAAATGTTACATTTACTTAAATGGACTGAAAAGGCACAGGAAAAGTCTTTAAGTTCTAAGACCATAACCAAAAAACACCTTACATGACCAA
>JAQNCA010000032.1:10282984-10329721 GCA_029783725.1 Acanthurus tractus | reverse complement strand
ACTTAAATGGACTGAAAAGGCACAGGAAAAGTCTTTAAGTTCTAAGACCATAACCAAAAAACACCTTACATGACCAAGGTAGCCTACACATAATAAAGTCTTGAAGTAAAATAGAATTGATCATCTAAGACAAGCAGTTAGATCCAAATCAGTATGCAAAGTAGGTACACACTTTGTTAACCAAGCTAGGTAGCGCTAGCCTAGCTGATGATTTTAATATGCTATGCTAATGGTACCCAGCCCTGCTGGGCTGCTAACTCATGAGCTAATGGAGAGGTAAGTATTTTGTCAAAGCCTGATAAAACAGTAAATTAAACAAATAGTTAGGATGTTTGTCTTGTGTTTCTGACACATGACCAAGTTCAGTAGTTGGTTGGTCATCCTTCCTCCTCTGCCGCTCCACCCTGTAATCTCACTGCGATTAATTATGGTTTAAAATAATCAAAAACAACAACAGCCAAAATGCCAAACTAGACACTTTGGTTGGCTACATCCACTTTTTTTATTTAGTCTTTGGTTACGAAACATCTTTTTAAATCCTTGCATCCCTCCTAGTGACTGACTTTGAAGCCTGTGTTTTGGGTTCGAGATAGGAGGCAAACTTGCCCACGGTATTAGGGGAGTTGAGTCACAATGCTGCTACACTTCAAGTACACATGCATCATGAGTAAACGGGTTACTGCTCAGGTTCTGATGGGTTATGAATAATAAAGCACCAGTGGGCATGCAGAATTTCACATGAATGCTTCTGAATTCTCGCTTTGCTTCTTTTCTTGAAGACAAAGTTTGTTCATCAGCAAATGCCTTAATTAGCTGCAAATATGGTTCTTTCCACTCTCTGCAGAGGGAGGAGCTCAACCATATGGCTGATTAAAAAGCACTTTGTACGTTATTCAGAATCATTCCCTTTGGAAGAGCAGAAGAAAACCCAGTTGGTGGGTCAAGGTTGGAGGTGCAGGAGGGTGGGCTGAGGAAGACACGACATATGGTCGTGTGATTTATCAATAGCGTGGTTAAATCAGGATAATTATAACTGAGGGGTTGTTTTGACTAGCACGAACATCCAGCCAGGAAGGATTTTCCTGAGTCATTCAACTTTCTAGAGCACAGCATATGGTGTAGGTGTTCATCCCCTTCTCCATTAACAGACACTGCCCCAGGACAAAGTAATGGGAGTGTGGGAGGAGGATGAGAAGGAGGGAAGAGACAGGGGAGAAACAGCAATAAGTACAGTGTAGAGGAAAAGATGCAGAGTAAGATGAGTGCAAAGACGAAAGTAAGAGAAAAAGAGGATTTAAGGAGGTAAAGAAGAGGGAGGCGAGCAGATGGAGGAGAGAGAGCGGCTGAGCAGGAGGGACGAGGGAGTAAAAGTTGCATGAGACCTGGCCATGGGGAGAAAGAACTGAGGCAGAAAGAAAAGAGAGGGAACAAGGAGCAAAAATAGATTAAAGTAAGTATGAGACAAGAAAGTTCATCGAGTCCAAAGGAGCAAAAAGGAAGAACATTATTTGATGGCAAAACACTGAAACAAGAAGGGTAGACTGGGTTTCTTAAAAGGGAGATGACAAGGTGAGGGTGAAAGGAAACACACACATATATGAGGAGCGTTAGGAGGCTGAAGCCCAGTCTGGATGATGGATAGACACATCAAAGGCAGACAGGCGTGAGAGCCTTTACTTTGCAGCAGCACAGCGGCCTGCATCCACTTTCAAAACTAATACTGTAACCTGATTCTGAATGTGGGACACTGGCTGGCCTAGGGCAGGTAGTCCTAAACTGAGAACGCATGTAGACAAGTGTACCTTTGGGATGGGCACAAAACAGATGTGCTTTATTGTTGTTTGTTGTTTTCAGCAGAACATTTTCCTGCTCTCTTTTTAACCCCGCTTACAATCCAATTATAGGCTCCTATGAAGTGAAACCAGGAGGTTGGTCTGTTCAGAGTGTAAAAAGGGCAATCCAGCACAGTAAACAAAATGAGGGACCGTCTTCCAGCCTGTCAGTTCCTGAGTATCATCTACGTTGCTCTTCTTGTTAGATGCGTCAGTAGTTTTCAACAAGCTTCACTGGTTTTTAGTATCGGTATGGACTGCAAAATGCCCTCAGTAGATCTTCATCATTTCACTGCACTGTATCATTAACAGTCAGGGGACTTCTTCCCTTATAAAGTTAAGGCACTCATCTCTTAATTGATGTCATCCTCTCGCTCCCAGTTGGATATATACTGCTGGTTTACCAACAGGATAAAACAAATGATTCTTCCAGGAAAAGGGCACTCTCTCCTGGAGGCCGCAGTGTCTGAGCATCTGTCATGAGCAGAGTTTCTGCATTTGATAGTTACCATGAATTTGCTAATTCACGTTTGACTGGGTAGGACTTGTTCATTCTTTAAATTACATGAAATGAACCATGAGCCAAAGAGATATGTATCAAAAGTACTGAGCAGTGCACATTAGAGTGAACAGGACTGTGAAGAGAAGCTAGCTGGTTTTATTGCATTTATTGGTGGATTAGGAATGGGAGCTGAAAAATAGTTGAAAATATGAAATTATAAAATGGTCATGGCAAGTCAAAAGTTAGATTTACTAAGTCAAAATTCTGACATCAAAAGTCAAAATTATTGTAGAAAAAATCTCATTATGAAATATTAGGTCAAAGCATCTGGTAGTAAATATATCTTTGCAAGAAAGTCTATAGAAAAAGATAAGGGTAAAAAGTTTACATTATTTAAAAAATTATCAATATTACATGATAAAAATCAATTTTCAGATAAAACTTCAGAATCAAGACACGGAAATTGAATTTGTGATTTAGAAATTTAAAATATTGGGGGGAAGAATATAAATAATGAGAACACAAATAAACCATTTTCAAATGAAAACTAAAATAAGATATGATATAAAAAAGAAATTAGGATTTGTAAGCCAACGTTTTAAAGTCAAAAATACATTTTCAAATAGAAAATTTTAATTACATCATGAATATTCAACAACTTGAGGCAAAAGGCTGAAATTATGAGATGATAAGTAAAACTTTGAGTTAAAAATCAATTTTATGAATTTTTTTTGTGACATTTTTTTTCCTTTTGCTGGCAGAAATGGGCTTCCATAGATGGTGGCCCTTTCATGTTGTTTGTCAAGCAGAAATGTAGGTCATTTAGTATGATAGGGACATTTTTTGATTGCCAATGACAACATTATTGCTGTAGTGATTAACAACTCTGACCTCCCTGTTGATGTTAGGGACCAGTCTCCTTAATGCTAATTATCTCTGGAGAACGAGGAGAGCGCTGCCTAATTAAAAAGCAATCTGTGATCCTAAAAATATTTCACCGTCTTCAGTCATCCACGATGGAGATGCAATTTAGAGAGATAAATGCTAACCTATTTTAAAGGCAATTTAAAATGTAAGTCATCCTCTAAAAAAGGAAAATGTTCTATTAATTCATGGATGACAATTAGCCTCTGTCATGGACAGAATATCATCATAACTTGCTTTGACATTACTGCTTCCAGTGGCAGAGCAAATTGTCATTGAACAGTAGGACTGGTACCATCAGAGGCAGTTTCATCTTTTTCCATCTGAAAGGCCTGTGCAGAAGTGGCTTGTCTAAATGGGAGACACGTACAGTAAAGATGGAGAATGATTATACTTGCCAGGTGTGCTGTTAATATAACAGTGCAGTCTTCATTTGGGCTGTGAATGTGATGATGTGTGGCCATAATGGCCCCTGAACAATGGCCACAAGGCGGCAGGGAGAGACGGGGGAAAGTAATCAATTGCTTGGGTGTAATGGAGGCAGAGATTGGGCTGTCCCTGAGCTCCCATGAGAGCCTGCATGCAGTCTGGATAGATTGGCAGTGTGCTCCCATGAACAACTTGTGCCTATAAAAGCAACGCAGAAAGATGGTCAGAGGTGAAGTGCAGGTGTGTGCTCCATCATGTCAAGTAGACAATCTGGCTCACTTTGGGAGTAAACGAGTTTACTGAAAAGCTGCAATGGCAAAGTAAAATAAACAATGTAAAATCAATCTTCAAAGTTCCTTCCATTGCCTTTTGATTGACGGCGCAGGGGATGTTTTAGGTTATATGGCTTTGGCCACAAATTCTATTCTTAACTTTAATGCATTTTTTTTTCTGACTAAATCTTATGCTTTTATCCAGCTGTTTTATCTCCTCAATTTCATCTTACCTCTGTATCAAAATGAACTTGCTGGGATATAGAGGAAGCAGGAATAGATCATCAACCATCATGAATATTTAATCAATGTTTCGTTTTGCCTTTTTGTTGCACAACAACTCAGTTACAAGCAGGTTTTGGAAGAATTGCAGCGATCTCAAATTTGGCTTCTGGGTACAAAACATTCATGCTTTCATGCATGAAATCAGCTAATTCACACTGACTCCCTCACACTGTCTACTCTCGCTCATTGATTATCTTTCGTGTTATTTTCCAGCAACATACCCTTTGACTGCTGACTCACAAATCACAGATGTTGAGAGTGTCCTTGAATGCACCGACAAGGAGATTTTTCAAAATAGTCCATGCTTGTAACTTCAATATCAAGGGCAAAGATATGCAACTTTGACAAACAGAAACACAAAACACTTTGATGGATTAGCCCACTAAACCTTGTATGTTTCCTTTAAAAGAGCCGGTAAGATTAGAATCTAATTAACAGCATTTTTTTTTTTTACAGACATAATTGCAGTACTTTCACTTTTTTCCATCTATTTCTGCACTTCCTCTGTTGGACAGCCTGTAGCTTATAACAACTCTTACCATCTGACATTGAACACCTTAATGATCCCTCTTGGGGCACTTAATGGCTGCTTCGATGAAGGGACTCACATTGTTGGATGTGCTGAGAGCTTTTTTTAAGTGGGGGATCCTCTGGGTTGGTATGTGGGAGGTGAGTTTTATAAGGTTGGTTCATGACAAATGACAGTTCATTAGCGGATTGTTTGGGGGTCTACACTGCACATACATGATAACATTTGTCGCAAATAATTGTTGCATTCTGTTTAAATGCTGGAGAAATTAAAGGATGATGTGATACATGAGCACTTTCCTTAGATGTCATTCTTTGAATATCACTGACTTGACAGGGTGAAGCACTGGAACTGCCCCTTTTCTTTCCTCCTGCCTCCTGGGGCATCATTTAGGTGATGACAGGAGCTCGGTGAATCCTCGGGACACCTTTGCGCGCTCTCTCGCTTCATCTGTGCTTGTGCAGTGGAGGGGCGTGGCTTTGGGTCAGGGGACAGGCCTGCAGGGAGGAGCTGATATAGACGTTTCAATCTGCCTGCGTTGCTGTCAGGGAGATGCTCAGCGGGCAGCCCCCCCACAGCCCCTTTGACTCTGGAAGGGAGAGCACCCGCTTGTCATTAACAATCAGCCAGTGAAGCTGTCACTCTCCACATGGAAAGCAGATAATTTGGCCAGGGCAATCATGGGTCTATGAGAGAGTAAGTCCTTGAATGTAAAGCTGGTTGTGACTCCATGGGTTACCCCTGCCTACAGCTTTTTCACATCAGTGCTGCTGATGAGGCTTGTTTCAGCTGAGTACGCTGGCTGGAAGCAGCTAATTAATATTGACAAATTCAATCATATGCAGATGTTGCAGACTTTATTATACACAGCAAGAGGATGGTTGCAGCCACCAGTTCAGCTGGAACTGCTGAAGTGATACTTTTGTAGTGAGTAGGACTATCTTGGTGAAATGGATTTCCCTCACTCTGTAAGGACGGTCACTGCTTTTGCAAGACAAGCCTTTTTTCTGCTGCAAGGACATGCTGGCCTAATTTGTGAGCTAACAAGCATGTAAACTACACTCTTCCCGAGGCAGTGGCAGGGTAAAAAAATACAATTTTGTAACTAGATATAGGAGCAGGAGATCAGAGCCTCTCTACTCATATGACTTGCTGCATGAATATGCATATTTAACCTGTCAGAGAATATTACCCCTAATACATATAGATGTTTTCACTAAATTGATGAAGGCTGTTTCTCAATTTTTCTTCGTGTGTTGTTTGTTTAATAAGTCTTGGCAAAAGAATGTTATTGTACTAAAACCAAGCAGCAACCGAAGTGACTGAGGATGATTCACGCCACTCAGCCCTGCAGGATTTTTGTTGTTTTTGGGAAAAGAAAGCAAGAATGTTTCTTTTAGAAATTCCAAAGTTTAGTGCTCTATTTCTTTGCCTGACTCCTTCAACTTGGATGTAAAATTCTGCTTGATCTCTTAAACTTATTTTCATTATTAAGATCAAGGGCACAGTTCACTTCACTGATGAGGATCATGTTTGAAGAGCAAAAAGCTTTCAGATCACCTATTGCATTATAACCTGGTTTTGTGCCACAGAAACATGAAATTGCTGAGTGATGAGTCTCTCTTTTTCCCCTTTGTTTGTTTTTGCCTTTTAACTTCATCAGAGATTATATGACTGGATGAAGCTGTTCTGCCTCTAAAGAATTGATCATCAGACACCCTAGATGAGTCAGTTCAGTGGCACAGATTTAAGCAAACACACTAATGTCTGGCAAGAAAACCACTGACATTTGAATAAGAGTTTGTCAGAGCCCTCTGCCTTCAGTCCCCATCCTGTCCTACTTTTCTGCCATTTTAAACCTAAAACTTGTCATTTTAATCTAATATCCAGGCAGTTGGATTTCCATAAAGCTCTGACCTCTCAGGCACGAGGACAAACATCCCTGCATTCATTAGAGATGGAGAGGAGTTTGAGGACGGCCTGAGCGACACGCCTGCATGCCTCTGTGCAGAACTCGACTCACTCTCTCTGTGTTATTTATGAGAAGTGCACAGCCCGAGTCTGGTCTGAGGACCAGTCACTTTTAGCGTGGTTGGAATATGATCTCTTAGACAGGTTGCATATATCTGAGAAAAACACATTGCAATCAATGGCTTCCCTGAAAAGATACCAAGGGTATTACACACACTGACTTGTTTAAATGACGGGAATGTGTTTCCTGACAAAGCTCTTAGTCGTTTCCTGTCTTTGCTCTGAAGAGACTTCAAAGTTTGACACCAGAACACTTTATCCAAAACACATAGTGTGTGCTTGCATTCTTTTGCACACAGATTTGCTTTCAAATTGAGGACTATATTTCCATGTCAATGCACCATTTAGACAGTTTATTGTATAAAACGAATGCTAGTCTAGGTGCTTCTCAGTCTGTCAGTGACTTTAATACAATTCATTTTCCTGCATAGCCTGAAATTTTTATGACGCTATTATTGGGTGTTGGCTTGTTTCCTAAACTGGTTGCCCCTCTGGACTACAGCATCCATCCATTTAGAAACAATGCTCAGCCTCCCTCGTCTTGATCCTCCTCGCTAAAGCGCCTGCATCCATTTGCCTGGTGGTGCTCGTCTGCTGTTTTCAGCTTGATTCATTTTCTGTGGGGGGAAATTGGTGCGCTGATTGGCCTCTTTGCTCATGGATTAGCCATTAAAAAGCTGTTAGTGACTCTCTCACTATCAGCTCAATGCAATCATCGCACCAGAGATAAGGTCATTATTATAGTGTGTGCAGAGAGGTTAAAATCCCCCTTGAACTCTGCTCAGTATAAATTGGTGCATGCACTGGAAGAAGGTAATGGACAAATTATTGCTCCATCTGAGATATCATTGCTATTGAGTCTGTATCATCACTTTGGAAAAAGCCATTAGGAGGTTTTTAGAGTCTATGTACATTAGTTTATTTCTCTTACACTGTTGTTTATATTACAGCGAGCACAGCAGTTTTCAGGACATTTCTATCTGCTAGTACATCTAAGTGAAACGTTTCAAGGATATTTTTGGAAATGAAAGGCTGCGTCTATTTTACTGTCTTTATTTGAACACTTCACAAACCAACAGAGAGTACACTACAGCATTTCTGGTTCATAATTAGCAGTGTAGGAGGATGTGAGATGTGCAAGAACCTGCTTCCAGGTTCACTTCTCATCCAAACTTCATGACAGGAGGTCAGGACTCCTGCAGGGCCTGCAGGTACATTTATTCACTCTGCTATACGCTGACCTGGTTCTGTTATCAACCAATATAAATTACAATCTATGTTTACCTGCTTTTTCTATCACCCCTACCACCCTTAAGGTAAAAAGCACCTTGCTGGCTTATATGAATGGCAGTGTTCTAAACACACGCAACAAAACACAACCTTATTAATATCAGGCAATCAGGTTACACTTCTATTAAGAAACTGCGACGGCAAAGTAGATTGGTTTGGCTCTGAGACAAGCTTTGCCTTGGGAAACGGGAAAGGTCTTATAGGGAGCTGTATTGAAGCACACTGAGCTGTGGGGTTCTTCTTATCAGAGGGAGCAATATGCACAGCCCACCAGCTCTTTGAGATTCAGCAATTAAAATGTCAGAGCCAATAACTTGCATGTTCTTACATCTGCATCCCCCTAAATACCCATACACATCATCACACACACTCTTCTGATATCCCTTTAAAGGTATTTGTGTGACATTGAAACTGCTTTGTAGGCATTTGTCAGCGCTTGCTTGATCAGTGCAACTGTGTCTTTTGATTACGGCTTGAATCGATCACCACACAGACAGCGGAGACATTAATTTACAGTGAGTTTCTGTTTGAAAGATTGTCCTGTCGCGAAAGGATATTTACTGCATGTGGTCAAAACAACTGACAGATGTGTTTTTTGTGTGTGTGTGTGCGTGTTTTCTAGGTGGGCCCTCAAGGTGGATGTCTTCTCACTGTGACTGCTGCTGCAAAAGCCACAAAAGCGAACGTGAGGGAGAGAGCGGCACTTCCTTTAATGAGCTCTCCACTTCCTGTTCAGAGACCCAGTCAGAGGCCAGCTCCCCTCAAGGGACTGTGATCTGTGGCCCCGTGAGCCGTCGCTCTAATGTACAGACCCTGGACCGTCCCATGCCCAAAGGACCAGTTCACATGCTGCAGCAGGCAGAGATGCGCCGCAAGACTGACATGCTCCGCGTGAGAACCTTCGGGGTCCGTGAACGAGAAGCTGCTAAGAGGAAAGCAAACAAGGAGAAGATGACTCCGGAGCAGGAACTGGAGAAATGCATCCAGGACTTCCGACGCATTAGGATTCCTGATCACTTTCCGGAGAGGAAGTACATGTGGCAATCAGAGCTCCTGAGAAAGTACCGTCTCTAAATGTGAGTAAGAAGAAGAAGAAGAGGAAGAAGTGGAAGGAGAGATGTCAACATAAATGAAGAGTTTTAACTGCATAGGCAATAGACTGCACCCTCTAAGACACATACTGTATTAGAAAAAAAAAAAAATCTATGGCCACTTTCCCGCCAGCATGACTAGCTGCGCACCCAAGGTAGTCGGCAGTGTGAGTCTTTGATTTGTGAAGTACGCACAGTGTTGTGTATGATATGCACATGTGTAAATCAGGTTACTCCTGTAGGGGCTGACATCACTTACCCTGTTCTCACCTCAGAGGGCTGGGAACCAGTCCTACTAAAGGCTACTATATCACTAGTTAAAGCAACAAAGCAACCTCAGGGGTAACATCATTTCAATCCATCGATCTATCACATACTGTATGTGCAGTTGCCCACGATAGCTGTTTTTTAACAATGATGTACCCAGATGGTGCTGTGAGTTAGCAATGGAATATCACTTATCTCCACTGATAACACATATACTTAACGTCGGCTTTGACAACGGCACTGCATGTCATTTCACCCTTAGCATAATTATGCAATATCAAACGAACTTTCGATTCACTATTTTGTGTGATGGGCAAAAATGGTGTGTTACGACTGAGAGCAATTTAAATGAGGAAAGCACTGCCTATAGATCTGTTTGCCATTGTAAAACTTTTTGTCCAATGTTGTCATTATGTGTTGGATAGATGATGTTGTGTAGAGTAAATAATGCCAATGGATGTTTGACCAATCCTTGATTGTAAGTGTGCAAAAAAAGCTAATAAATGGGTTAGAATTGTAATCATTTATAGTGGATCTTCTTCTTATCTCATTGGCTGTTTAGTGAAATCACTCTCTTTAACAACATTTGATTATTATAGCTTAAACAAAAATATGTGCATATGTTTAATTATCAGTGTTGAACGCTGGAAGCTTGTAGCACAGTAACTACAGCCATTCTGATAAGTGGGTTGTGTTAACTTGGCCTTGTTATAGACCTAGTTACTGCTCTATCTGTCGGTCACTATTGTGCAGACTCTCAGTCCAAATTATGCCAGCAGTGAAGATGGCAGTGCCCTTACCAAGGTTTTTGGCGTTCATTATGTTTGGATGTAGTCAAGATGGGTCACCCGTTTTTATTAATCCTCACTGGACTCGAGACATGGCAAGACCCCTGAAGCTTTCTTGATGAAAGTTTTATATAAGTCATTAGAGCTGCTTGTTCATATGAAAGATAACATGTTAAGTGGATGCCTGCATTTGCTGCAGGGCCTCTCCACAGAGGACATCTTTGACATGTCACAGGAAGAAAAGCACAAAATAAATAATAAATAAGTTATGAGTTATATCTACTGAGATGCTTGAGTTTCAGGGTCCTGGTACTGTGCATGTTGGCTCACTGTCACACTGTCTTAATGGCTTATATGGGACTTAAATAGAACAGAGCCATCACTAATCATATTGGTGACATGTGCTTCACCTTCAAAATTTGTGCTGTGAAAAATACTCATTGTAACTAACTAACTTGCAACTTGCAGGTTAACAAAACAAGTATCTATCTTTCATGTGTGCAAGCTGAGAAAGTGCTAGCAACCAAATCTGAATGAGGAGATGAGAAACTACATCAAATACGGGTAAGAAGATGAGGCGGAGAAAGTCAGACAGAAAGCCTCATGAATTTCATGCTGTGTTTCTGCAAAGTGTGGCTTGGCTCGGCTTGACACGAAATGACTCATACTTTTCCAATTTTTTTTGTGTCTGCTGGTGCCTTCTCAGTTTTTGGGGGGTTTTTTTCATTTTTTTGGAGGGGTGGGGGAGTTTCAGTAAATCCACATACAGTTATCTTAACATGAAGGGTGTATTTGGACAACAACTGAGGCAGCAAGTAAGCATGAATTTTTAATCCCAGGTTGAAAATGAACAGAATCTTCTGTTAAAAAGCTGCATATTTCCATTTTCTTCACGTGTTAACACAACAGTTTAGTTTGGTTTGAAACTTTGGGGGATTTTTATGACACAGACACTCTAAAGCAAATGAGGTCTAGCATGCATTGTTGCCCCCACCATCCCCAACCAATCAGCCATCCACATACAAAACCGGTGTCCTCTGTGTAGTGTAATAGATACTTCCTTGTTGACATCTAATGTGTGCCTCATCCACTTGAAAGGATCTCAAGGAAATGGGAAGACAACCATAGCTGTGCATCACAAGTGTCATTTATAGAGGGCACTATTTTTAGTGAACAGATTTCTGCAGTGTCGCCACACTGCATGCGGGGACCATATCTGCCACCCCAAAAACAGCCCTTGTAATGATAGATGAAGAAGCAGCTCTCATGGGACAGTGAGTGTCCTCCAACACGAATTCAAAGGAAAAAGCTTTGTTAGGGGCTTGTTGATACATTTTGCCCTATATGCAGAAATGCATAACACAGTCACCAGATTGTAAGCATAAAACACAAAGTCCTGTGGCTCCTCTACCTTTGTCAGCTCAGGCATAAAAGCAAACTGAAACCTGTAATCCTGGTCAAGAAAGACGACAGCCGACAACAGTGTGTTACAAAAAAAAAAAAGAAGTTGGAAATAATCTTGGGGCTTTTTTTAAGTCTCTATTTAGCTGCTATTTAACTTAGAAGAGATTGAGGTTAGGATGTGAATAGACTTTCAAAAATTCATATGAAAGGGCATAAGATTCTTAATACCAGCAGAGAATAAAATAGCAAAAACCTTGAAGGGGACTGTAACATAATGAATTTGTCAGGGATATGGTGACCGTTCTTCCTCCACTCAGCACCCGGACCCATATCTCTTCCTCTCAGCCTCCATTCAATAGGAAAACAGCATGAAATCTCTCAGTTTGAAATCCAATGCCTCTTTCCTCGTCTTTGAAAACCAGATCCGCTCAGGATGGCATTTTGCCTCGCACTTAGCGCGATCTGAATCCTAATACCCCAATGAAAAATCAATGAGTCTGTTTTTGCATATCAAATATACTCAACATCATGGTGTTGCCTGGCCTGGCCTGGCCCGGCTGACCTTGCCGACCTATCCCACAGAACCACCTGAACGCAGCCTTTGCGTCTCTGCTTTATTACAGATCAATAGCCTCAGATCCTGGCCCTGGTCTTACAGTCTTTACAGACGGTCGATAACCAACATCCTGCTCTTGGATGCAAAGTAACATTTAATCTTCAATCAAAAAACATTACTGCCACCACCAGCCGCCCTCAATTATCCGACAGGGTTGCCTGCAGGCCTTGCATTTCCCACAACAGCTTTCTTTAGCATGAGGCAGGTCTGACAGCATAATTACAGCCCTTGTATTAGAAAATTACTGCAAAGCCTGTGGATTCTAGAGTGGGACAATTACCCTGCTTATCAGATATTAGGCGGCCAGAAAAGACTGTTATTCACATATGGATTAAAAGAGGCATGATGTAAAACCAAGCAAACAGGATTTAATTTTTCATAAAATGAATACAAGGATTAGACTCCGTTTTATACAAGGATTGGAAGAGACTGTAATTCACTTTCCCCAACGTTATAAATCAAAGGTGATAACTGGTGTCATTGTTGCAATGTGGAAAATGTCCGGATTTATTAAGGCAGGTCCCAGATCATTTCTGCTCGGCTTGACACCTGGAATAGAAAGATGAAATATGCAATTTATCTCTTTCCTCTGATAAAATACCCAAACCTTTCCTGGGAGAGGTCTCATCGCCTGCAGCACGTCTCCATAAATATCCAGACCAGCGTGTTTTTCTGCATATTCATCTAATTTTAGATGACTGACACATCAGAGTTTTATAAGCACTGAGTTGAAATGTAGCTGGCTAACTGGGAAACAAAGATGTTTTTCCTCAGGTTCACATGATTTGCATATTTTTCACCCTGATGATATAAAAAAAAAAGGTTTTCTGAGGATTATGCTACAGTTTTAATGAGAAAGGACTGATAATGATCATGTGCCAATACCTTTGGCTCAAATTGGTTTGGCCAAAAGATTAGACTTATTTTCAAGAGGAAGCTAACATTTACATTCTGGCAGTGCAGCTCTGGGGGTCCACTTGTCCCATTTAGTGACAAGAAAATATGTGATGGTTTAAATATGTTATTTCATTCACTGCTAAGGCTGCTAACAGGGCCAATTCCTCTTATTTACTGCCTTTAATGACACATTGTGCTCGGGGCTGCGGCTATGCTAAACCTACACACCGCATACTCTTATGGGGAGTCTGCAGGGACGCAGTTAGAGAAATGGGAGCCAATTTATAGCCTTGGAGCACATTTGGGGTCTTATACTGGCCTGATTCTGCCATTTGCAGTGTGTGCAGAAAACAGTGGGATAGATTATAAACGAATCCAGGGGGAGACATGACAAAATCACGATGAATGTCACCGCCATCATCCTCTGTAGGAAATTGGGAGCGATAGCCTGCTTGGTGGGACTCCCCCTGATAGGATGCAAATGCATTAAGTGTGTGGGCCCCCCATGTCTGCCTTCATCTCATCCCCATTTCAACATTTCTCTGCCTTTGACGAACCGTTATCGGCAAGGATTATCCACGCTTTTGCTTGCTGGTCTGTTATTGGACATATTATATGAAATTTTAGCTTTTACACGTTTTATTTGAGAGCAAATTGACTCCCATAGCTACACTGTCTTCTACTTCAAACTGAAACAGTGAGTGTGTGCAGGAGAAATAAAAGGTAAATTCAAAGGGATGGTTCATCCAAACCACAGAAAACCATGAATTCTCACTTGCCACTTGTGTTTTCCAGTCATGCATACGTTTTATTTGTCCTTTTGAGATATCTGTCTGGGAGATTTCTGATGCCACCCCAATGCAACAAAGGTGAAAAGACTTTTGTTTGTGTTGCTTAAAGCATTGAAAAGTTATATTCGAAAAATACAACAGATACATCTCTTGCAAAAACAGCGTGGTTACTCCAGAGAATCGCCAGACTCTGCTGTGAGCAGATTTCTTTCCACTGAAGACATAACCGGCACAAAAACTGCTGACAGCTAAGTGGATTATTCACGATGAGGAGAGACTGAACTCTAAAAAGAAATGATTGATTTTTTATTGATGTGAGTACAGCAAACAAAACTCCATTCCCCTCCACTGAATGGAGATGGTGCCTGAAATCTCTGAGATGGAGATCTTAAAACATCTGCATGGCTAGATTACACTTCAGGTAGATGAAAATTCATTTTTATTTCTTTATCTTATTCATTTAGGTATTCATTGTTAATTCTGATGAAATAGCTCTTGTCTGCTTGCATTCGCATTCCATTTCACGTGAGTAAAAAATAGTGATATGAACTCACAAGCTCATCTTTCAGGTACACAAAGTTTAATTTAATGCAAGCAATGCAATACAACAGTCCTGCCATAAATCCCACCTTTGTGAAGGTTATGAGGTTTAGTTTTTGAGAGTTCACTCAACTGTGTGATCATTCTTGAGGCTGTAGTTTGTGGTGCTGTCGAGTTTTGCCGTACTCAAGGGTTTTTATTATATGTTGTTCACCAGTTTATGTTAGTGAGGATACACAAAATATTTTAAACTCCAAACAATATAATGATTTCATATTCAAAAAGGTGGGATTTAATGCAAGTATTGCAACATAGGGAGCCAAAAAGTCCGGTTCTCATCATTAGAGGTACACACACACACACACACGCGCGCGCGCACACACACACACACACAAACACACTGTAATGACAGGTGTCAGTCAATAGTGCTGACATAAGCAATCTGTAGTGATCTACCTTTGCACTCCTTTGGCGCCCCATTTCCTCACTCAGCTCACTGCTCTGGCGCCAGCACTGAGACACAAAGACGAACACACACTCACACACTCGTTCACTTCCTCCTCAGACAACCACTGCCAGCACTACATTTAACTCTCTGTATTAGCTTTGCAGCTCTTTGCATTCTTGGATGTTCGTCCAATCCCCCTGTGGGATCCTCTCAGCCTTCTGCAGTGCACAAAAATATTGCTCTGAATCCAGGGTGCAGAGCTCCTGATTGGATGATATATCCTGAGCACTGAGGAGAGGAGAGGAGATATGCTCACCTGGGCTCCCCCTGGGACACGGAGTCCACCAGGAGGTAAAAGAAAGGGAGAAAAAACGAGGGTGTAACAGAGAGACCACTCCCCTGCCTTGTTATGAGGTCAGTCAAGTGAACTTGAAGCTCCTCAGCATTTTTGCAGGTGTGCATAATGTTTTTTTTTTTAAGCATTTCCTCTTGGCAGCTGAAAGGAGGCTGATTTACAGCCAAAGTGTCTTCCACTTGTCATTTTCCCCCTCATTACCTTATTCCTTTCTCAAGGACTGCTCTGGAGAATATACTGGCTCAATTAAGCTGTTCTGATCGGAAATCCCATTGCTCATAAATCACCTCCAAGGGCCACTGATCAGCGCTGCTACACCACAGAGTGAAGGAGCTCACAGTGGTGTGTGCTGCTGAGGAGGGCAGCGGCTATTATAAATCAAAGGAAGAGCACTGACTATATTGCAGAGGGTGAAATACTATTGGACACCATATCATAAATCTGGGAAATAATCACTGATTGTCTGTGTGCTGTGATACCAGACAATGAATACGGCAAGACAGGTAAACAGTTATGATGTTATGGGAGAATGGACAAGGACTTACCTTCACCTTCTTATATATAGTCAGCCTGTTAGGAGGTTGAAATTATGGCAAGAACCTTTTTTACTTTGGATTTCTTGATGGAGTTAGACAGACATAAAAAAACAGAAGAGTTCACTCCTCTGTTGAGGCTGAGTCTGTACAGTCAAAATGTGCTGTACTCAGCTAATGTGTCGGCCTATTAAGTAATCAGTGGGGGAACATTGTCTTAATTCCTCCCAACATTTTTCCAGTGCTGTAAATTAGAATTGGATCCTTGAATCATACCTTCAGGTGATGCAGCTTTATAAAACATCCTCAAATAGCTTCTGAGCCCTTTTCCAACCCCTTTTTAGCATAAAAGTGAGATAAAGACTCGGTTCGCTGTTAATTTCTGTCATGCCTGTTATCAAGGGCCTCGGGAGAAATCTGACTCTGAATGCATTACAGAGTCTCTACTGTACAAGGAAATAATCTCGATTCTAAATTTAAGCATCCGATGTGACACCAAGGCGATGGAGGGGGTGCTGGTTTTATAAAAGGTGTGAGGGGAGCGCAAAAGTCACAGATAGAACCTAAATAATTGCTTGAGGTCACAGAAATTTGCTCATTTTTCTGTAAATGATATTGGTTTCATATTGGAGCGAATCAGTCATCACAGCTGGGAGGCAACCATCATGTGGCACATGAACCCACAGAGAGGAACACGTTTGCTCAGTCTGTCACAATTCTTTGTATGAAATCCAATCTATTTTCAGTGTTAATCTCTTGTTTTTAAAGGATAAGGGGTACAGTACAACACAACAGAAGCCACATATTAATGCCAGATATATTCATTTTCCAGCTACACTCATTAAACAGCATTCTTTCCTCTGGAGGAGCAATTATCTTATTGTCAACTTCCACTGCAGGACTGCAGGATGCATTTTTAAGGGGTATAATTGAGTATTTTTACAAAACTGAGCGCAAAAAGCATGTGAGAACCCCCTCATATTGCCCATGGTGTACCAGATTAATCCTTCCAGAGATTAAATGTTGCACACAGATGGTAGGCATGTTGCATCCACATCAGCTGCCCCGCTGCCATTGCTCTGTGATTACCAACAGTGCATTTAACATGTCTGCACAGATTTCTTAAAAGCACGTCAAGCCCAAAAAATGTGAAAATCAGGGAACACATTCTGCATGTGCATATTCTAGTTTTTGCAGGAGGGACTTAAATTGAAGCAGTTCATGCCAAATTAACATAAACACAGCCAAATAAATAAATGGTAATTAAACCAGAAGAACCTCTGGAACAGAGAGAACAATTGTTTTTTTGAGGGCCATGGCAATTTGAGGGTTGCAGGACCTAAAAATTATTCATGGCTTTTATTTTGTAGGCAGATTTCAGTATTTCTAGATTTAATTAAGGCCAGCAAAAGGCCAATAGAAAAGAGGACACAATATTTAGACTATTAAGGGAAAATAAATGGATAGAGAATGCAGTGCAATGATTAACTAAAAAAAGACCTAAGGTCTGCAGCCATGCCAGCTGCTCTCCAGGCACAGTGGTGCTTTAAGCCAAATGCTAATTTTTAGCATGCTAACATCCTCACAATGACATTGCTAACATGCTGATTCAACTTTTTAGTTTTTCTTTTTATCATGCTACGCATAAGCAACACATCATAAGCAGTACTCAACTTAAATTCAAATATTTTAAATTTGCATGTTAAAATGTCTTTATCTCTTTTTTTCCATATATTTTTCATTTGTGCACTTAAAAAAAATCCCAAATGTTTCAGACAAGTTCAAACTCAGAGAATCTGAAAAATTCATCCAGTAATTGTCTGGATATTTCACAGAATTAGTAAACTATTAGTGGCAGAGCAGGAAAAGTCAGGATCACCAAAATAAAAAGACCAGGAATGAATATTTCCCAGTGAGTGAGGGATTATGCAGCTGTGATGAGGAACTAAAATCCCGGCTTCAGTAGCATTTGCACTGTTCTTGTCAATCAAAACTTGTTATTATTATGTATAATTATGTCAGTGCAAATACATTAAATAAAGTACAGCTGGTAAATAGCTGTTTGTGAGGGTAAATGTGTAAACAACACAGGGCAGATGCTGTTTCTCTTGCAGCTGTGAAAGTGTTAAGACCCCTGCTCTCATTAATCTCTATTGGCCTTTGTCACTGTTTAGAAAGAAAGGCGAGATTACTCCCATCCCTGGCCTCAGACTCTCATTTAGCCACATATTTCAAGCCATTATTCAGCCATCATATAAAAGCCACAAAACAAATGGTATTTACTTCAAAGGCCATATTACCTCAGGGGGAAGGGATGGGGAGCTTGGAAGCTGAGAGACGGGAAAAGGAAGCTGGGTGTAAGCAAGAGTTGAAACTCATCATGAAGCTGCAGTACATTCACTCCCTCTGCCTTTGTCAGGCTGTCATCTAAGAACATGACAAATGGCTGAAATGAGCTGGAGACAGATTTGACACAGATGTCTGACATCCCCATCTAATCCTTCACTACGCTCTGGAAACGCCACGATGGGATGGACTCGATTGCCATAGCAACAAACTCAAAAATAATCCTGCAGACCCTGAAAGCCCGAGTGATTGGGTTTGATTTTGATTGTGGTATTAAATCACAGCCTGCCTCTGCACCAAAAAATGACTGATTTTCCAAATTAGAGCACTGTTAATTATTCACCCTCATGAAGACGGCCCACAGTCTATCACAGCCCAGAATCAAGGAGCTTACTCGTGTGGTTTTAACCTACAAGCTTCTTACACAGCTGAACCAAAGCTTAGCCTCAGATGCAATGCTGATTAAATCTCTGCTATAGCTCTGTATATTGTTTGCTTTAATGCCTCAAGTCTCATCTTGCGGGGTGAAATATCAACATCTGGACAGACGTTTTCAAAGTCACGAGGGGTCAAGTCCAAGTCAGAGAAGTCAAGGTGAAAGTGGAGGAAAGATGAGAGGGTTATGGATTGCAGACGGTGCGTTATACTGAGCTGCCCCTGCTAGTGTGTGTGTGTGTGTGTGCAAGAGAGTGTGATAAATTCCCAGTTTGGGTGCCAGCCATAAGTCAGGGACAGGTCTGTCGTGTGATTAACTTTAGATAAAGGAGACTACAGACCCAGCCAAGCAAGCAGAAAGCTGCTTGGGAAAATAGAGACGAGACTTACATGCAAGATGAAGAACGCTTCTCTTTCCATGGAGGAGAATCTGGTTATTGTTAAGGAAAATAACTCATTCAGTGGTTAAAAATCTGTGTTTCATTTTTTTGGTGTTGCTAAAACACATTAAGAAAACACTCAAACCCTGACAGAAAAGTGAGTATGACAAAACAGTGTTCAGCTGCTGCATGCTGTTTGTATGTGTGTGTGTGTGTGTGTGTGTGTGTGTGAGCCTTGAGCAAATGCATAAACCCCTCCAAGGGACCGGTGACATTTCTCAGCTTTGTGCGGCATACAGATTACATCCACGGTCTAACAGGAGTCGTGATCTGGCCTCTAGATGGCATTCGGTGTCACCTTAATCACTTTTGACACACTTTTCATCACCGCTGTGACCGTGGCCACCACTTATCGAAAAGTGTCACCGGATAGTGAAGCTTGAATGACAGAAGCACTCTATTAGTATTTTTTTTAAATATTTTCAACATTTTTCCAATGCATACTCAATATTTTTGTATCTTCAACTTACATTTTTTCCAACCATCCATTTGAGGCCGATTCAACAGGTAATTTCCTGAGCAGTAATTTAATTGAAGCACTGTATCACAGATGTGTTTTTGTAATGGAAGTACATGAATAATGATGAGGCAGAGAGAGAAAGGAGGAGGTTGCATAACCTATTTTGAACGCTCAGAGTCTTTCTCCAACATTGATACCAAGCAAACAGTGTGACACATGTATCTGCCCACTGAATGGGAATTAGACACACACAAAGGCACATCAAAGGCTGTGATTGAGGAGGTTTGTTCCACAGGAGATGAGTGAAAGAAACTCAGCCAGTCATTTCAGATGTGAATTACTTTCATCATCCACACACATGCAGAGGGCCATAATAATCATGTTACTGAGTTTACTTTGTGAAAGAGAATTTTCCTGTTCACACAGTCTAGAGGGACAATAAATAGAGGCAGCCTCTGCACTTATGCAGGGGGCCATGCAACATACAAGTATACAGGACTGCTTGAATTTTGTCCTTCATGGACATAGAGACAAGTCTTTGTTGGTAATATTGTTGCACATTTCAATCGATTTCTGCAGAGTCACACAAGCCTTTTGGTGTTGCTAATGCTGGTGTTATTCTACCACTTTTTAGTTAATATTCATTGCCAACATTCACGAGCAATCAAGGAAGTAGTGTGCTTATTATAAAGCAAGACAAAGGAAAGGTGTGGAGGTCAAGGTGTACATGCAGCAAGACCAGACTGTCAAGGGAAATGATTCAAGTTTGCATTTACACACCTTTACATATGAGTGTTTTAGTAATTACAGCAATGCAATTACTATTTTTAAACAACAATATTTCCCATGTTAACCATAGTAGCTTTGCCAGATATTGCAAAAAGTAAATGCTGTCCATTATTAAGTTGAATTTCTGGTGATATAATTGGGAGTCACATCACTGGTTCAATGCTGCAGCAATGGTAAATACTTTTCGGGCAAGAGAGGAAAAAACTCAGCTTTTAGCCGCATATGCAAAAATAGCTGTTATTAATAAAAGTTGATTTTAGAGTATGGCCAGCATTTTTCCTTTGTGCAAAAACTTTATTTTTGAAAAATGCCAAAATGACCATTGTCAGATCTGAGATGAGAAGTTTGTCTGTTGAGATGGAAAAAACTTTTTTGTTATTATTGAGGAAAAGAGTTCAAAGATAAAGCTTCAACTGTGCTGAGGCATGCTTGATGTCCTGCCAACCTTGGAATACTCAATTGTTTGGCATTTTTCAAGGATCCTTTACAAACACACTTTATTGTTAATCGTCATTTTTACCACAGGATCTTATTTATGTGGGATGAACATAAATTTTTGTCCAAAATAATTGGATCCGAGACTCATGGGAGGGAGACATTTTCAGCACTGTGCCACAGTGTTCTAGTTTCTCTTCAGGTTAGATAATGGACCCGAGTGAAGGGAAGCGGTGTCCTGTTTCGGGTCTTTCATGCCAGCACAGGTCTGGCCAGACACACAAGGCCTGATTCTGAGTCTAAGAAAAGTAGGAAAACAGAGACAGAAAGAGGGGGGTAACAACAACCACTCTGTGAGAGGGAGGGAGAGAGAGCAAAGACGGTCCCACAGGCAGTGAAGAAGCAGCTGGCTCAGAGGTGTGCGCGTCCTATTTTTAGTTTCCCTCATGCACATCTCCAACTCAAACAGCTGCTGGAGCATTTGCACACCAAAAGACTTCGGCATCATCGTTCCGGCACACAAAACCCCCCTACGCAACAGGGAAGCTTAAACTTTATTCTAGCTCAGGTGTTTCAGCCGTAATTGTCTAAAAGGTGAAGTCCCGCCTCTCAGCCTTGCTTCCCTCAGGTTGTTTAGTTTAGACACAAATGTAAAGGTGAGTGTAGCGTGAAGTCACATGAGCCAGAGTGCTGCTGATGCACATGCCTGCAGCCTGATATCTGTGCACTAAGTGAGTGATGTATGGAGGGAGCCGACAGTCAAGGAGGTCATTTAGGTCATTAGGTCTCATATCATCTGCAGAGGCACAAATGCATATGACTTGTAGCAGTGTTATGGTTACAAAATATGCAATATATGGAAGGCTTTAATGGCTTCCAAATGAACAGGAGCAACTACTTAGACTGAGTATTTTTTATGTGTAGCTAACCGAATGGGTGCGTATTTTTAAAAATAAGAGGAAAAAGTCCTTTAGCCGAACCTAATTTGGGCAACTAATGACTAAAACAATGCCAGAGCTGTGATAATGAGCTCCTGCATACGTAGGTAGGGGAGCAACTTAGTGCACTACCCAGAAGTAAGAAAAGAGGTTGTTTCATTTATTTATCAAATGTGAAATATTTATAGGATTCAATCTGCTGGCAGAGGAGGGCCAGGCAGAACAAACTGTGGGTGGATGAACCGCAAAGTTGCCTCATGGATGGATGTTAATGAAAGCATGTGGTGGAGGGCTGCCTGCTGCTCTGCATACATTTTTGTCCTGAATTATATTTCCAGGCTTTTAGGCAGTCATGTCCCAGTCAGTTTACCTGAAGTGACAATACACTGCAGGCTATTAACATATCACACTGTTGTCAGCTGGACTTTGTCTGTCAGACAATAGGAGCGGACACGTCACCTGCATGAAAACTAAGGGTGTCTGCATTTACACACAAACACACACGTTTATCCAGAAGACTGCAGGTGTTCCGGTTGAACCAGTATGACAGGAGAAGTGTTTTTCTACCAAACACAGACAGCGGCCTCACCTCACATAATTTATTGTGTGAGAGAAAGCTGGCTTAGTGAGTCAGCATATCATTCACAGCAGAAAGACAGACTACAAAAATGAGTCAACTGACCAGCACCTGTGAACCGCCGAATTTATGACAGACCAAGTTTTGAGCGGAGGATTAGTTCCCTCTGAAAGGGAGAAGTTAATTACGTGGCTATGATGCACCTAAAGTGCTGTTCGATTTGCGGTTAATCCTCATCAAACTGCTGCGCAAGGATTATGCATTTTGACTGACACCTTGTTCAAATTAAACTGCCGAAACACACTCTCTTACACTGTGGAACACATCTGCACATATAGAGCAGTCAAATGATCAAACACAGCTGCAGACGGGGGGTGGGGGGGGGACCCAAAAAAAGAAGGAAGGGCGATGCTGAGAAAGATCACATTCAATGAGTTAGCAGCACTCTCTGAGTAAGACAGCATTTTAAATAAAACATGAAAGCTGGAGACGAAGGCCCTCCTCCTTATACAGCAACTTGTGACAGGCCATGATATTCTGAGAGACAGCACACCGAGCTCAGAGCTTTCCCCGGGGAGGCCCTTCCTTCTCCATCAGATAGACTATATATCAGAACCATCAAACATGGTCCCTCTTCCCACAACACCCGAGGTTCCTCAGGACAGACTGACTGTTAGGCTGCAAGCAGCTGAGAGGTGCTTATGTACTGACTTCCTCTGAAAAAGCAACCACACTTCCTCTTCTGTGTCTTTGACTTCAAGACAGGGGGTCTATCATTCTCTGGCCGGAGCACGACAGTCCGCAGTACGTCAAGTTTCAGTCCAGAAAATTACATTATTCAGAAACGAACCAAAATCAAATCCTGTTTATGCTCCCCTTCCCCCAGCTGGCCAAGGCCATTAAACTGTGAGAGGCTTGAGAGGAAGGGCCTGCATCAACTTTGATATGAACATGTAAATAAGTCATGGCTAATCTCTCTTTCTCTCTCCCTCTCTCTCTCTCTCTGTCTCTCTTTCTGTTGCTCTCACTGTAAAAGCCATATGCACATTTTTAGAATTCCCAGAGTTCTGCTGACGTGAAGAAAGAGATGAAAGATTCATGCTTGTTTAAAAAATTCAAACAGATGTCCTGAACTTTCACTACATAGCCAATACAGATTAATTATTTAGTGTCGGGATGTAAGAAAAAGAATTTTGGAGTTTGGACGGTGCACATAAAAACCAAACAATAATAAAGCAAATGGATGATACTAGGGATTATGACTTATGCTCCATTATTATCATTATCTGCAATAACTGTGATTGCTTTGCATGTCCAGCAAAGGCTAATATTTCTTAAAAAAAAAAAATGTTCAGGAAAGTGATGGAGGGTGATGGCTGTTTGGTCCTCAGATATGGACTGCGCTGGAGCCAGAAGAAGCTGCAGTGGTGGTCAGTGAATGCACCAGCAGAGGGAGACCATGTCACATGATAATGCTGTGAACACTGCCATGATTTTATTTTTCCTTTTCCAACACTCACTTTAATCAGTAAAAGTAGGGCTTATCATCGAACAATTATATACTGAAGTAAACTAAACATTTCTTGAACTGAAAATGGGGGGCCGGATCAATCTACTTAATTAATGTTTTCAATAAACGTCAAACAGCTTTTCATAACTTTTTTAATTAAACGTTTTTTTAGAAAGAGTATATCTATTATCAAACTGTTACACTGAGGCTTATGATATCTTTATTATTATTTGTGCTGCGTGTATTATTTTAATCAGTGCTGGGTTTTTTTTTCTTGTCACTGAAGATGATGACGTTGTAAATTTACGAGCCGATCAGCTGTGAAGGGTTAAACTGAGTCGGACATGACACTGAAATCCGATACAGCTCCTGATGGATGAGCCTGGTTATGGCTGAGTCCTTTCATCGGCTTGTTTTAAGCTCATTTCTCTCCGCTGGGATCTTGTGTTCCTGATTTAATTTGGCTCGACGAGGTCTGTGACTCTAACATGTAAAGCTCACGCGCCTGCCCTGCGTCGTACTATCCCGTCTTCAGCGCACTGCGTCATGGCGACAGCAGCGAGAAAGTTACGCATTTCCTAAGCGGAGTTGATGGACTATGACTCCCACAGTCAGCACATACATGTGTAAGTATGTAAGGTCTCCGTACTCTTTGTGATTTAGATAAATGTTTCAATATGTCCTCTTTTGCCGATATTTCCTGGTTCTGTTTTACCTGTTTAGCCAGGTGAACTGACATGACACCTGTTAGCAAACAGCGTGTAATGTGTACCACACAGCCTCTTACCTTAGCTATTCCACCTTTATCAAACTATTTACATTTAAGGAAGTACCCAGCCCAGTCTGACTGGCTGTTTCACAATAGAGTGGGACTTTGGTCAGAATGCTGTGATAGTTTTATTGTAGTGTTTCTCATTGGCCTTCATCTTAAGTCACTGAATTCTCTTCTCATTCTTGAACCTCCCAGCATGGTGGATTACAGTGTTTCAGGTGTACCACAGTCCCTGCTCCTAGAGAGAGGAGGCTGTTTTAAAATGGAGGAACCTGCTCTAATGGCCCTGCTGGAGTGTCCTCTGTGTTTCACACAGCTGGATGTGTCAGCCAAGGTGCTGCCCTGCCAGCACACTTTCTGTAAGTCCTGCCTGCAGAGGCAGGAGGCAGCCCACTCCCAGCTGCTCTGCCCAGAGTGTCGCACACCTGTCCCTGCCAGGACGGTGGAGGAGCTCCCTGCAAATCACCTGTTAGTGCGGCTCCTGGAGGGGCTCCAGGACTCACCAGGGCCCAGCAGAGATAGACAGACAGCCCGCTACGCAGTGCCTTTGGCCAGGGGCGGCTTGACTGTCAGAGAGGGTCAGCAGCAGCTGGAGAGTCAACATAAAGAGAAGCAAGGGCACAGTGAGGTCAGTGCAAAACCCCGGCTAAATCCTCAGCATGCACATAAAAAGCAACCAAACCTTGGTCAAGTTTGTCTTCACACTGGGGGACAAAATATACAATGAGGTCTTGTTTATATTACAATAAACTGGGGTAATATTACACAACCTATGTGGGATATTATTTCCTTTTTAATATTTGTTCAGAGGCTGTGAGTAACTGATTGTTTCAGTGCAAGGAAACCATAGACACATCACGCTGTTCCATATAAGGTTTTAACTTATTTTTTTAAAGTCTAAAATTTATTTTTTATTTTTTTATTTTCCATTAGTAACATGTAATGCTGCCTTTATTTCAGGACACATAGACTTTATATGTATTTTCTTTTCAGACACCCATTGATGATCTTTTTTGTCAGCATGACCTCTTCAGGTTATGTAATTTGGATAATTAAGCTCAATCACAGTGTATGTACTGAAATCGCAGTAATTACATCACATTATATCATTTTCCATATCGTACATAATTTAAAATGGCACAGCAAATTAAATTCCAGACAAATTAAAGAACTATACGACGCTATTGCAAAAACCATGACGCATCCAATAGTGCCTTTAAATGCAGTCCTGCTAATTGATCTTTAACAAAAAGCCAAAAAAGGCCAAATGCACCTACACATGACAGAGGGGGAGTTATCTTGGTAGCAACTGTATCAGTAACATAAACAACAAAAGTATAAACAGTACATGTGGAACTGTTTAAAAAGGAAACCCACTGTCTGTGTTTCTTATCTTCATGCTTTTGCTGTCTCATTGATTTATTTCATCACACTTTGTGGGACAAAGTTTCATCTGTGACCTACTAAAGAACTTACTCACCACTTTGCATTCACCAAGCTTAGGTGTGATTTTTGACCTAAAAAAGTTCAACTTGATGATGATTTTGTGGCAGATAAGAGCTGGAGTGTGATCTGACACAAACAAATGTTTCCTCTGACGGAAATTTGAGTCAGCAATGGGACTAAAAGTTAAGCAGAAGTTATATGAGATGATTATCACAAACGAAGACCATCCGGAGTGGTTCAGATACATTTGCATTAAGTGACGATAAGGTGATTTAATGGTAAGTTTCTAAATATAACAGATGGAAATGGAAAAAAAATCTGTTTTACATACAATAATTGAAATATTAAGGATCAAAACTTAACCGATCAGGAACTAAAGGACTAAAACACAGTGACAAAGAAAAAATCAAATTTTACATCAATAATGTTTATATGAGAATCAAAGTTTTGAACTTTTCTTTCATTGCTGTTAAATATAATTTATAATACTATTGATATTAATTGCTGTAGTATTATGCAGAATTGGAATACAATATGTAGAGGTATGTTTTTATTTATGTATAATCACCTAAAAATAAGAATTGCAGTGTTTTTATTGCCTTACAATGAGGGAGCAGGTCCTCTTTCATAGAGGCAGCTATGTGATCACAATAGCCCAGATTGGACAAACCAAACACTGGCTCTACCTTTCGCGTTGTTTTTTTTCCCCCAAGTTTCACAGCAACCATAGGTTCTCCTACGTGTTTGGAAAAGAAGGGTTGAGCTAAGGAAAAAAATGAATTGATGGTATTCTGCAACCTCACCACTAGATGACGCTTCTTCCTGAGCGACTCCAACCCAGGATGTAGTGACGCTTGGTAGAAAAACTGACTGCCTTTAGTGGGTTTGGTGTGTGAACGTGTGTGCGAATGGATGAATGCTGACTTGTGTCATAAAGTGCTCTGAGTAGTTGAAAGAGCAGAAAAGTGCTATATAATTGCAGTCCATTTACCACTTAAATCCTGCATGTTGTATATTATTGTCATAAACCTCTTTGGCAAAGCTTTCAAAAATTCAACATGTATAATGATAAAATGAGACATTTTTTTAAGTATCAACCCAGAAAACTCCTTTATTGAAATGTGTGTTTTAAAACAAGTTGTTGTTTCCAGCCTCAATATTTTCAGGAGTTTTTAAAGAAAATAATAGATTAGAGAGAAGTGAGTGTCTTTTGGTTTGTGTTTAAAAAGCCAATTGTCTGTTCAAATCAGGTCTGTGCAACACATCTGCAGCCTAATTAAAACCAAGCAGAGGTCTGCAGTGCTTCTCCCCCTATAAATCACTACACTGATTTAATTTAGCGGTGATGTTTCAGTCCTGTGTGTGAACTTTTAGAGAGTCTTAGACTTTACTTTGGATCCTTAGCTTGAGTTCAACAAGAGTTCAGACAGCTCAGCCAAATCCATGAGGGTGAGTTCGTGATCACCCTCCTCACTTAAACAAAAACCCTCAGTGTGAAAACAATAATTTTAAAAAAACATTAATTTCTTTTATTAACAGTTGATTGGGGTGAATTTAAACCTTGTAAAATTAACACATAGTTGTCTGTAGATACATTTATGAGAAGGAACCTGATCAGATCTAATGTAGAAACTTTTTTACTGCTTATGGACACATATCATCTGTGCAATCATTAGAATCCTGTGAGTGTCCTATATTTTTTGCAGAAAAATGCGTCTATTCACGCTCTCGTGCTTTTTTCCTTAACATCATGGGGATAAAATGCAACTTTAAGAGTCATTAACAGTAATTCTTGAGTCAATACTTGATAACATCTTAAAAGAGAAAAAGGATGTTTCATATTTTACACATCTGCATATGGAGATAACAAAATAGCACATCTATGTTTATCATGACAAATCTGTTATGAGCATGCAGAAATTTGTCACCTGACTCTCTTCTTAACTAGTGTCCAGGAAACTAACATCAGAGCGTGTTGAACTGCTTCTTGTCTCTCTTTGTAACGACATAGAAGGTCTCTGCATCCCCAAAACATCCAAGACATTAACCATCTTCAGAAATGTAAATCATCGTCTTAATTAAATCCATCCCTTGAACATAGTAGCTGATATGTGATTTTCATCTGCTCCTCAGCTTGCTCTCAAAGCGTCCATGCATAACCAAAGAGGTGATTCGTCAGGAGAGCTTGTGCCCATGCCTGGTAACATTATCACCCCAAAACACAAGGTGGATGAGAACTGGCCCCATGGAAAGACAAGCAACAGTGGTGGTGTGTCTGTCACTGCCAGCATGCAGGTCGTCAGCCAGATGCCTCAGCTGCAGCCCCTCCAGCAGTCCCAACCTCCGGCTCTCTGCAGGGCGCTGTTCGACTTTAATCCCGAAGAGATGAATCTAGAAGACAGTCAATGTTGTCTCAGCTTCCTTAAGGTCTGACTCTCAAAGTACTGACTTCCCACAGGAAAAGCTTTTAAAACTTGATTTGTCAAATACTCACAGGGTTTCCCTCTCTTTAATTAATGTACCGGGAAAATTATTACACCTTACAGTCACCCACAGGGAATGATAAAACAGTAACCTTCAAGGGGAAAGAACAAGTTATACTAAATTTGATGAGCTGTGCTTTTGTTTTTAGGCCATCAGCTACTAATTAAAGTAATGTTAAGATAAGATTCATCATGATCTTGTGGCTAAAAAACAACAACCGCACAAGAGAATCCTTTTGAAGATAAATCATACTGATCATTCATTCATTTAGGAAAAATAAATATCAAAGTCCTGCAACTAATTATCATATTTTTTGGCAGTTATTTTCTCTATTAATCATTTGGCCTTTAAGTGAGCAAACTGTGAAAAAATGTCCAGCATGACGTCCCAGAGAATAATGGGATATCTTCAAGCGCCCTTTTTTGTCTAACAAACAGCCCAAACCTTGATAATTAGTCGATTATCATGAGAGGGTAGTGATACCAGAAAATATTTAATTGTAAAACGGAAACAAGGAGATTTCTTACATGCATGCTTAAAAATGACTTTTTTTGGTGACTCAATTCATTTTCTGTTAACTTTCCATTACATCATTGAACATTTGCAGCTCTAAAATATTAACTTGTTGCAGTTTCATGAATTAAAAACGTGTCTTATTTCTCTGGTTAATATTGTTACAAAATGATTACATTCTGGCTGCTGGTTGGACGTGTTGTGAAACATAAAGACATCCCATTTGCTTATAGTTTTATCTTCATTAATAATGTATGGATTCACTGTGAGCGTAATGGATAGATTCCTTTGCTTCTTAAAATAACCTGTGGTTGCCTTTTGTGATACAACAACAATCTGACGTCCTCATCAGCTCAGCATATTAGCTTCCTGCTTGACTTCGTACATTCAGCTTATTTTTGGACATGACCTTGGAGCAGCCTCTGATAATGTATAGCAGAGGAAGCTGTCAATAGTATAAATACATAGTGGTCATCGCTTTTTGTTGTTTTTCACTTCTTTGAGAGACTTTCGGAGCAGAAGGCTCATGTCTTTGCCGCAGTACTTGTTACTTACCCTGAAGGATTTCGAATGCAGTTATATAAGGGCCTCAGTACTTGTGTGCTTTCCATTAAAGCACACTTGCACTCAGCTTTTATTTTTTTTTCTTCCAGTTTTAATGCAGATGGTCAGATGGTTTTTAAAGCAGAGGCTGGCCGCAGAAAGGACTGGGCCTGCAGACATAAAGGGAGTTGATGTCACATGCTGCAGGAGAAACTCAGGGCTCGGAGAGTTTCTGAGCTGAGCGCTTACTCTCCTAGATGACCTTACTCTGGCACCTGGGTTTATCCATTGGTTTATCTACCTCTCCACTTTTCTAAACTGTGTCTAAGGTCAGCTCTTTCTGTGTGTCCGCACCTTACTTCTTGCTTACAGGGAGACATCCTTACTGTCATCAGACGGGTGGATGAGCACTGGATTGAAGCCAAGCTAGGGGAGAAAGTTGGAGTTTGCCCTCTGCAGTTTACAGAGGTGAGTTCTTCTTAGTTCACTCTCTCTCTATTTTCCTTCCTTCATTGTTTGAATGTGGGTTGTGGCCTTTTCAGCATGATCAAGGTTGACACCTGCCGTTTGGCACTTTGGTTTGATGGTGTAGCTCCTGTAATGAATTGAACTATTGATGTCATGCTGGATGTCATCAATTCCAGGTCACTGCCAGGGCGCTACCTTGATTTTTATTCAAATCTTTGATTCATCCATAAATGTCACTCCTGAGCTACAAAGTGCTGAAGCAAAGAGCTAATCTGTGAAGCCTTGCTGTGTCTGCAGCTGCTCATTAGTGTCTGACTATGTGGCTTACTCACATTGGCAGAGCTTGCTTAGCTAGCTGACTGTCATTTGTTTTCCTCTGTGCTTTCTGCCTCCAGGAATTAACTTCATCCATGCTGGGGGGTGGGGGGGGTGTTTGTTCATGCAGTGGGGTTAATATGGTGCCTCATTTAGTTTTTTGTTTACTTTCGTCACTCGTCATCTGTTTTGCTACAGTTTTTCAGTTTTTTTTTTTTTTATGAGTGCTTTCCCCTTTCTACGCCTCCCTTTTTCTCCTATCCAACCATTTCTTCTCCTAAAGCCTCGCCACAGTGATGCTCCTCATTTTTTTATGCCGCTGTACTCTATTCTTTCATCCTCCTCTCCCCACTCCTCTCTGAGCCTGCCTCTCCTCGTGTCGTGCAGCCAGGCGTGAAGACACAGTAATGCTTTCTCTGCTTGGGTGGCATAACAGCACATCACTGTGGGGAGTGAAAGCATTAACCCTGCCATGTCTGTCTGTCTGCCTGCCTGTCTGTGCAGCGTCTCTCTCAGCACCAGTCAACCCTTCCTGGCTTATTGGCTGGTACTTATGCTCCTGTTTGCCTGCTTCCCTGCCTGCCTGTCCAACAAGTTGTAGGGGTGAGTGGAGTAGTGATAAGTGGGTGTATTTAGACAGCCGTTCCGCTGATCAGCAGGAGCAGAGGTTGACAGGCACTAGTAGCAGGTAGGAGCGAGTTGGAGAGGATTTTCTTGACTGAGGATTGACTGTTCTCTTTAGCCTGATTTCCACTGTGGTTTCTCTTTAATGTTTTCATCTCTTTCAGCCAAACTCAGTGGCTGCCAAACTGCTCGAGGGAAAGAATCGGAGGGGGAGTGACTCAGCAGAATTTCACCATCGGACTGGGAGTGGGGGCAAAGACAAGGCCACTGACGCATCCAACAGGACCACCCATTACAGAGTCCCTCAAGTCCCAGCAAAGACACCCATCATCAATGCTTTGCCCGTCTCCAAACAGCGGAAACAGCCTGCAGTCAGCAGCATTAACTTTTATCAGACTAACAAAGGAGAAACGACCAACATCAGCACCTTCAACAGCTTAAACCGTCTTTCACACTGCATGTCTGTGCCTCCTGCTGCTCCTGGCCTCTCCCACGCCTCCTCCAGAGTGAACTCTCAGCGAATTAAACGCCACTCTGACACTGCACACAGACACCTGTTACAGGTGAGTCATGTGCCAATGTGTGACTTTATGCATGCTAAACTGATGTGATAAAGGTATTAGGTTACTCTCTCTTGACATCTTTGTTCAAGACAATGTTTGGCTTTGTTTTAAAACATGTGGTTAAGGTGAGATAATTGATGTTTTTACTTGAGTAACTAAGAGATCAAGTCATCCTCAGGGGTTCAGGGAGGGAACCATGACACAAAGCTTAAAGAATGAAGAAGAGATAGGCGTCGCCCTAATGAAAGCAGCTACATGAATAAAGGGCTCTAAATAAGACAACACAGATGTGAAACAGGGCAAGGTATGAAAAGAGTGAGGGCTGAAGCTTTTAAAAAGGACTCTGACCAAGAGTCCTGGGACACAAGCCAGGGTTTCACCTCAGAGGTGAGCAGCATCCTGACAGGGTGTGTGTTCTGTTTCTTTCTTCAGCTCAACTATAGATGTAGTACTTGAGGGATGCTGTGTAGTCGTTATACTCCTGAAAAGAAAAATGGCATGGCTGTAGAGAAAAGACAAAGGCTCCTGTAAATTTTACTTTTCAGAGATTGTCAGTGTTTATGGCCCTATTTAAGTACAAGGCCAAAAACTGAGCTTGTCTCACTGCTGTTGTGTCATCTAAACTTAGGAAAGTACCAGAGTCACAAGTGTGCAAGAAAAAGTTAATAGCACGGTCATTCAGGTTTTCTTGAGGAATGTGTTAAAACTGTGATTGTAATTTAAGAAACAGTTCAATCTTAAACTATTGAGAAAGGTGGATCATCTACATCGGCATCTCCAAAATACAACTTTGGATTATTTTTTGGAGCTTTTTATTTTTTATGGGATATATTTAAGTAACACGGTAAGAAAACATGCTGTGAAAGTGCTAAAAACAAAGTAAAATTTTTATGTCTGACTTAAAGGTTTTAATTTATAAATTTCATATCCATAATGTTATTTATAGCTGGACATGTTGCCGCTTATTTATATTAGAAAAAAATGCATTTCAGTACTTTGAATACTGCTTAAAGTTTTAGCCAGCTATGCGTTTGTGCAATGCCAGAATAAAACCGGCATGGTTTAATAATATAACTTGCTGCCAAGTGCCCTGCCCCCTGAGATAATGATTTCCTTTGATTCAGTTAAAATTTTACTGCACTGCCCTGCAATTATACATGTCAGCGAAGAAAAATGCAGAACCTCATGCAGGTCAAAGAAAAATTAGGAGTGGAAGGGAGTAGACTTAAGACTTTAGATCAACATAAAATGAGAGAGATAAGCCATAAAGAAGAGAAGGTGTGAGGAAATACTGGGGGAAAAAAAAGATTGTGTAAAGCTTGGAAGAGAGACACAAAACAAAATGCATGAGCTTCAAAAAGGCAAAACACAAGATGTAGGAAGAAGGAGGAGGAAAAAATGAGAGCGAGATGTAGAGAGTGGGAGGCTTGGAGAGTCCCTCAGTGTGTCTGCTTATCTCTCTCATGCTGATGATGATGAGTCACTGGTGAAGTTGGTTACATAACGGACCCCTCTCTCCTCTGCCTTCAAACTCCTTCCTCTTCACTAAGCAGGTAACACTCACTTTCACATCAGTAGGCCAGTAATAGCAGACAAGCCACGCACTTTCCTTTTGAAGGAGCATAGGGCTCTTTCCCTCCGAGGCTGAGCTCCCCCCTGACCAAGTCAGTGTGTGTGCTGCATGCCATCATCCCTCACCGCTGCTCCACTGTGTCACAGAGAGATGTGACTGTGGATGAAATAATGCATATTAGTGTGGATATTGGCATGATTATGTAAGGGAGGATGGAAATGAGCAAAAAGTCTTAACATCTTTAAATGCAACAGGAAAAAGTTTTATTCCATATCATGTTTTTCACCAGAATATCTGATATCTTTGTGATTTAAGTCTCATTGTACTCATTGTAATTAGTTACCTTGAACGATTCAGATGAAATAATTACATGTTTAAACATGTTGTGATCTGTTGCATATTAAAAAACAATTACTTTGATATTTCATAAGTAAGTAAGCAAGGTCAATTCATAATTCAGAGGAGCAAAAACAGCATAAATAGCCATCAATACAAACTCAAAGGCATGTCTAAGCAGGCAGATCTTGGGCAGCTTTTAAAGTGCAACAAGATAGAAACATCCACCAAACTGTGATCAAAAGACCTTAGAGGCTGTCTTGTGACTCTCTAGGGCTGCAGGTGATGTCCAGTTAGTAAGATGACTGACCATGTACAGCAAAAAAAGTCACAAAAATGACAATAAAATAGATTTAAACTATGAGCTTGATAAATAACTTGATATATTACAGACTTTTAATAATTTTTACTGAATTACTATTATTATTACTGAATTATTACTATTACTATTAGTACTAGTACTATTGAGACTACTAGTATTAGTACTATTAGTAATTAAGAAACAAATAGAAAATAGATCAGTATTGGAAAAAAAGTCTTTAATCGTAGCTCTAACACTTGACAAACTCCATTTAGGCCTTTAGGTCCACACACAAGGGTATTTTTTTTTTAATGAAGCTCTTTTTATGCAATTTGGCCATTTGTCCACATACAAGCAGTGTTTTAGGTCACAGTAAACAGAGCTTTTGTAAAACATCTGCCAGGATATCTTCAAACCTTGCTTGCAGTGCTGCTTTGTTAACAGGGTAAACAGTTTGTGGCTTGCGATTTCAGAGTGTGTGCTGTTATTCCCTGGGCTTGACGTCACCTTTGTCTACATGCAGATTATGAGTTGACTATTTTTTATTTAGCTACAATCAGTGTGATATTGAGGATTAACTCACTTCACGATCATTAAAAGACTGCACTCTACCTGAATATGCCAGAGTTTTTGGCTGGTAAGTTACCAGCTTTTTTCAGGCCTCTGATTGGCTAATGTGACTGTGGGGTCGGGGTCATGGAGCCTCCTGATGGTTTTAGGGGCTCTTTATAGCACTTCACAGTGTGTTTTCACATTTTCTTGTGAATGGAGATTTATTTAAGACAGCGCCTGTGTGGACAGAATATTTAAAACAAAACAAAGGAGTGGACTCCCTGTTTTAAAAGTACCTGTGTTTGCGTGGATCAGGCCTTATACTTCTGTAGCCTTGGTGTCCACCTACACGTGTGTTTTCACTTGCGTCACTCGATTTCACCTCCTTTCACGTGTGAGGGCATGTGCAGTGTAGGATTAATTGACATTATCTCATGTTAGAGCTGATCCTAATGATAAATATGATGTCATTTCATTGTCCAACCCATAAGCTTTTTTCCTTGTGCAGTTTTTATTAAAAATGTAGTATATATGTAATACCGACCCAAAGGCATTTATGTGCAAAACTTTGCATGTAGTAACTTAATTTACTCAGCAAAATAATTTAATAGCCTATATACTACAAAAAATATTCACAATATATAATTAGTATTCATATCTATACACAAACAGGAAAAAGAGAAAGCAGAAATTTGTCATAATTTTTCATTTTATGACAACTGCTAATTCTTCATCCCCCTGTTACCAAACGTTTCTTGTTGCCTCACTATTATTAAAAAACATAACGTTTCTTGTACTGTATCTTTTAAAAAATAATTTATTGGGCATCTCTTGTCTTATAAAAGTTGACAGGAAACTCAAATTTATACTGATAAAAGAATTTTACAAAATGCTTCACTGAGTCAAGATCCAATTTGACAAATATCTAACCATCATGCATCCTGTGGTCGATAATGTGCAGGCGTGACTCATCTTGAACATGGCCGGCACGGGATTGTAGTAGTAAACACTGCTACGTTTTCATTTGTCCGAAACCACATCTTATTTATTTCTCTCACAACTGTTTACACACACTATGAGCCATTGTTGATAGTGTAGCACTCTAAAAACATCATCATAATGCATCTTTTATGTGTGTCTTTCAGAGATTTTATAGACTAGTTTCAACAGGGAATGTTGCTGACTGTTTCTTAGTGATATGAGTTAAAAAAATAATGGCTTTAGAATTTTGATATCAGGTGGTGTTTTTGTTTCTTCCTGAAGGGGGCAGCCTTGAAGACAAGACCCCTGAGTTCTGTACACAGTTTGGACATTTTTGTTAACAATAAGGGAAGATAATTACTGAAAGCTCACTCCATTTTGCATCAGTTTACAAACCTATGGAGACCTAAAGTGTTCGAGAAGAGACAGAAAAATACATAACAAAATAAAAAATCATACAGTATGGCTCCTCCTGTCACAATGGTTTATTGCATGGGATTTTTTTTTATTTCACATACAGAGGTTCATTAGCTGTTTGGACGATTAGAACTAACAATCATATAATCTCATAAACTGCTATATCCTGTTAGTTTCAAATGACTAACAAAGACTGCAGATAAAAAATTCAATGATCGGCAATCATGGTGAAGTCAAAATTACTGGAATTTAAGAAAAAGACCTGTAAACCCTTATTGTGAAATTTTATCACAATAAGCAGACGTTTAGAAGTACTGGATTATTTAAGAGTTCTGTGGTTATATCGTATTTTGTCTGCACTAATTTTCTTTCATAGGTTTCAATTTATGCATTTAACATTTTAATGTAAAATTTCTTGACAATTCAAAACGTTTAAGACGCAATATAAAACTTGCCTAATTGATTTTGTGATGCAAAAGGTTACTTTTTAAACCCCTCTTGCTGGCAGGAGGACACCAAAACTGGGTTTAAGTATTGTTTTAATCATTTTATTTATGGAAACAAGGATTCTGCCTGCAAAGCCGTGTCAAAACTGTCTGCACCAAAAATAACTTTAATCATTCCGTGAGCAATATTTAAATGACTCTTCAAGTCAATATAGCCACTGCTGGGTCACTGCACCTGGCCATTGCGTGACTGCATCATAAGTGAGGCAAGGTTTTTTGTATCTGATAAAACACAGACCAAGAATAGAAAAAGAACACAGTGTAATGAAAATAAACTCAATAATTCAGCACATTGAAAAAGGTAGTTGTGGGCTTTTCTCCTGTTGCATTATACAACATTTTTTATCTAGTAGTCATGGATCTTTAATGTAAATGTCATATAAATGTCTTAAAAGACACAGACACACACTTGCACAAAAAAAGAGATGATGCTGACGCTCCTCCATCCTCTTTTCCTGTGAATGGAAAGCAGCTGCGCCTTCAGAACATTATATCACAGCTTCATACTTCATCTTACTGAACTTCTGCCTCATAGCACTGCATTAAACACATGAGACTTGAGTTATGTCTCTTAATTATGGCTTCTTTTGTGTTTTGCACAGTGTAAATGCATTGCAGCTTAATGGTGGGAGAGCCATGCACATGCTGTATAGAGGAATCCCCAGGCTAGCTTTAATGCTTTAGTTGAATGGTAGTGCTGTAAATAGCAGCAAGCCTCTGCTGACGCAACTGCGGAGAACATTTAAACATAATGTGTGGGAGATTTGCTCGGTCGAAGGAGAAAATAAAAAGAATATAATAAAGTTCTCACCAAAAGGTCCTCCTCAGTTTGGTAATTAGATAATTAGAGGTTAATCCTCTGTGTCGTTAACGGTTGTGAGACACACCTCAGTGTCACTCCCTGCTAGTTTGTCAGGCCTGACTCACAGCCTGCTGACTACAAGCCTGTCAGAGTTTTTTAACTCTCAGTCTGAAAATGAGAAGCTTGGATCGATGATGTTTTGCACAGGATGAAGGCTAATGACTTTGCTGATCCTCTTTTCTTGTAGCGCCACCAAAGGTCTGCATGGATTGAACAAAAAAATTTGGTCTACACATTAATGTCACACTCATCAAATTATATCAGCTTTAATGATACTGACTTTTGCAAAAGTTTTCAAACAGTTCACAGAGACAATTCACTTAATTCTAAAAAAAAATTCTAAAAATGCAAATGTGACAAAGTTAGAATGAGTTTATATACAAGGAATAATGTTCTGGCCAACAATGTCCAAAAGCACATTATGTCAACAGTGTCAAAAAATGTCAAAAAGTATTTAGTCTGACAGTCATACACGTGTGGGCTCATTATAATCTTAGAGGCTTTTTAAGGACTTACTCAGTATTAAGGTGTATTGGAAATGAGGATGTTTGTTTTTTGCCAATATTTAGTTTAATAGTCAAAGTTGACAACACCGTGCTGTTGATTGTTCTTTTAAGAAAGAGATGTGAACCATAAAATGAATGAAAAATTTAAAATGCTTTTTAAACACAGGAGCAAAACGTCCGTATTTTCTGATCTACCCTGAATGAGTTTAGTTTATGTTAGCAGTAAAGGCGATGCTAAGCCACAGTGACATCTGTATTTTCAGTAAATTTCAATCTGTCCCCAAACACAGTCCCGAAGTATTTGTAGGTCTGGATAATTTCCACACTTAATGCCAATAAATGACTATTGCAAAACAGGGCTGCCAGCATGGCTGTAGACTCTTATTTTCATATGTTTTTGTTCATTAATGTGCCTTGCATTGCTGTTTACATTCCATAAGAGGATCATTTTGAGTTCATCCTTTTACAGAGTGAGAAGAAAATGACCAGTGAGACTCCACCCACCATCTCCATGGCCCTGGTGAACCCCCAAATGTCCTCTGCCTCTGCAGACAGCAAAAACTCCTCCACACAACAGCTTTCCATCAGTGTGTGAGTCACTGCTTTAAACATTATCATAATGGTAGGATAATGTTGGATCACAGGTGAAGATATGAATAGAGGAAAAAAAGCTGAAAAAACCCTGAAAAACTGCATCATAATCTGTATATATATTGTAAAAAGTTTTGGAGTAACATTGACATACCCTCCATGTGTCTCCTTAGATGTGCTGTCTTGTACTCCTACAAGCCACGACGGCCAGAGGAGCTAGAGCTGAGGAAAGGAGAGATGGTGGGAGTGTACGGAAAGTTCAAAGAAGGCTGGCTGCGTGGGTTATCGCTCAGAACGGGCAAAGTGGGCATTCTGCCCAGCAACTACATCTCGCCTGTGCTCAGGTGAGAGGCTGTGATCCCTGACTGCAGAAAGTGGGAGCTAAATGACATTTGGATTCAGACAGCAATTTAGTGTGGCTAGAAATATAACACTGAGGCTGGGGCTTGGTTCAAATAAATGCACACTGCGGTACAATAAGTGATTTATTGTATGCACTGCAACTTGTTCTAAGGTGTCTTATTGCCTCCTTGCAGAACCTCGGGCAGACTCCTGGAGACCAAAGCAGCTAATGTGTCCTCACAATACAACACAGTAACTGGAAAGAAACCTGCTGTGGTCCTTGCTCTTGATAGGGTAAACACTGATCGAACAATATACTCGACAGGACAGGTCCCATCTATGCCAAATGGAGCACAGCAGGCAATGTCATCAACTGGCTCTGGAAAACCATCTCTCTATGGGGGGGCACAAGGTTGGGACACCGTGAGACGCATCTTTAACCCTCATAGAGGTGAGAGTTAAGCAACCTAATCCATCATAATTAAAAAATGGAAATGAAAGGTTTTGCAAGGTTGTAAATGAACATCTTTAAAAAAATTTTTCAGGCTCAAACCATTTCTCTCAAACGTCCAATTCGAACGTCCCGTCCAACTCACAGCATTTTGCACAAGTTCAGGCATCCGGCTACTCGCCTGCCCTGCAGAGGAAAAAAAACAGCAGCATCCTGTCCAATTCTGGCAGACCACTGGGCTGGATGACTGAGCCAGTAGCGCCCTCTGCTGCTGCAGTCTATAAGGACAAGGACTACACTGCTTCCCAAGAGGCAACATTTCAGCGTGAGAGACAACCTTCCAATGGGCCTCACTCAATTCTAGTCAGGCCTGACTCACAGAAGAACAACACAGACAGGGTATGTCCAATCATGATTTCATGCAAGAGGCATGAGCTTGTATTTGTCTTAAGCTAAGCATTGTTCTCATCCTGTGTTTAGGGTTCTGCATGTGCCTTATGATAAATATTTTACTCCTCTAGCCGCAAAAGTCAGTGCGGTTTCTTACAGATGAAGACTCCCCTCCTCCAAGACCTCGAACCTCATCCTGGTCGTCAGGAAATCAGGTTCCCTCCAACTGCCGCCCTGGCCCTCCTCCGTTGGAAGTGTGGGCCCCATCACTGACCCTGGGAAGAGATGGACCAGGGATCATTCTCAAAGAAGGAAAAGTTCCGGTTCTCAGGAAAGGCCTCGAAATAGCCACCTCAGATCCAAATTCTAACCCACAGAAACTGATGTCATCACAGCCCTCTCTGTCAGCCATGGCAGCTCAGTTCAGCCCCAGCAGGTACATTTAATTTCTATGTTTATCCATGAAATTATAGAGCAGAATTATCACTAGACAAATAAGGTAGACTTGACATTGATTTATTGATTTGACAGGCTTGAAAAAAAAAAACAAAACTTTGGCACCTGTTTGCTTTTTTTTCCAGACATAGAGTAACCACAACACATTTAGCCCAGACAGACTCTGAGCTTCGTCTGCTCCAAGGAGAGCTCGTCCTCGTCCACAGACCTCGACCTGATGGACGGATTCTGATTACTCAGGAGAGTAGCGGGCAGACAGGCTTGTTCCACTGCAGTGTTCTTCAAACCCTGGAGAGGCTCAGCTGACTGTGTAGAACTACCTTAGAAGTGTGAATTTCTGTTTAACATGTTGAAACTGCCAAATGACTTGACTGCCCTGCTGAACAACAAAGATGCGTGTTGAAGTCCAAAGGTTAATACTGCCAAATGACAATCCTTTAAAGAAAGTGTTTATTTTCATCCTGAGTGAGCATATGAGTGTGTGGTTAAATTCTCCAAAGGTATATTGTGTGTCCTTCAACATATGTGCATGTTTGTAACACATGTACTAAGATTATAATAAGATTTTTTGCACAACCCATTTAATGACTGTTCCTTGTTTACTACCCATGTTACACGCATTGGTTAGTGCCTTTGTCAAAGCCCACATAGAAAAGGAATTATATTTAAATATATTTAGAGAGATTATACAGTAAAATATCTGTACTGCTTCAGTGGTAATAAACTGTACTTCAGGAACATTAGGTGTGTGGTGTCATGTTTGAGGTGTACATTGTAATGAGGGTGACATGCAAATGTTTTCACCAGAACCTGGTATCAGGTTTATTGAAGCCATTAGATGTGTGAATCTGAAGTGGGTTTTTTTTTTACTTTGTGTTTTATGTTGTAATGCACCACACTGGTTCTTCTACAACAAGCTCTGTTATGAATCTACAATATGTTTATATATTCCACCTCTGCCTGTGTATTACCCTTGTCCCATATTGCCAGTATTCTTCGTATGAACAGGATGTCATTCAGTACATTCCAACAGTCACAAATACACACACACACCGTCACAAACGCCTTCCTCTACAGCGCATGCGCACTGTAACTCAGACCTGAAAAGCTATCGGATGTTAGTCTTTGATGATTATTAACTGCGCTGGCATTTAAATTCCTCGGCTAACCTATAACGTAGAGTCAAATGAACAAAGCAAACGTTTATTTACGAACATTTAATTGCACATTTACTGTATAATCTCCTCCCTGCATTTTCACAATGCCGGTAAGTCGCTACGTGTGTTTGCATTTTTTGTTGTTTGCAAAGGGGTTACTCCCTTTCTCCAGCCTCACTGATGTGATGCTAACCGGTTAGCATCGTTAGCCTACCAGTTAGCTTGTCAGTTGCCGTCAGTACAGGACACAAGGAAGTGGCATACTGTTTTAAGCGTTGGGTTTTACTGGTCACAACATAACCGTTAACATAGGAGTTAACCATAATAATGTTAAGTGTCAAATGAAAACAGTTTTTTAAATTAACTGCTGTCCGTCAGTTAGCTCATCGGCTACGTTAACGTTTACCTGCACATAGCAACCTTGCAAACGACCGAATCAATTAACAAGTTATTTGCACACCAACACTTTGATATTGATTTGAAACAGCTTGACAGCTTTGTCCGTGTTGGTGAACTGAAATCGTGGGTTTGCTAATTAATTGTCACCAAGATTTCTTATTAGCTGACAATCTTTGGCATAACTGTCTATTACGTCATTTTTTCAGAGCAATAAGCTTGAGAAACCTGACAAGCAGGAGGTAAACGATAATGTCAAGGTGGTCGTGAGATGTCGTCCCCTCAACCAGAAAGAGAAGATGATGGGCCACAAACAGGCCGTTGTTGTGGACGAGATCCGTGGGACTATAACAGTTAACAAACTGGAAACTCCCCAGGAGCCTCCTAAGACCTTCACATTTGACACCGTGTTTGGACCAGACAGCAAACAGCTGGATGTTTATAATCTCACGGCCCGCCCCATCATTGACTCCGTATTAGAGGGATACAATGGTAAAATCAGTGTGATAATACCTACCTCTTTTTTTTTGTTGTTAAATAAACCATTGCTGCAAAACTTGACTCGTGTAATGATTGCATAGTCTATCGGTGTAGATTCTCATTCATCCAGGTCATGTTTATCTGAAGAGTCAAAAAAGCAGGGGAACTGAAGAAGCTTCTTGGATGAGAAGTGAAACGTCTTCCCAACAAACCTAACACAGTCCAGTTGACTTGCTTTTTTGACTCTTCAGATTGCATAGTCTGTGTGAGAGAATATTTTGATATATACAGAAAACTGAATCTGATCTTTGCATTTTTGTTTCTATGAACAAAATAATAAGGAAAACTTCCTTGTCTCTATCTTTAATTTTCAAACTCTATATGAGTACTGATTGTTTAAATTCATCATCTGCTGTTCATTTCAGGCACAATTTTTGCATATGGGCAAACTGGCACAGGAAAGACGTTTACCATGGAGGGTGTGAGGGCAGTGCCGGAACTCAGAGGGATTATCCCAAATTCCTTTGCTCATATTTTTGGTCATATTGCCAAGGCAGAAGGTGACACAAGGTATGAAAGCAGTTAATCACCAAACAGTCTGTAAAATCTGTAAATAATTGTATGCATACAAAGGACACTTTTCTTACTCAAATGATCAGTCCATCTTATGATTTCCACTGTTCACATCCTGCCAAATAAAGAGAAAAAAAGTAATCAGTGTACAGCACTTGACAGTGTCATTGAAAAACTGCTATGTTTTTTTAAAGAAAACTGTTTTGTATGAATAGACTGTAAAGAATATCCTCAAATTAAAGGTAAGCCTTTTGTTAATCTGTGATGACTTAAGTTCAGTCCACCCCTTTTAAAAGGAGCTGAATGTTTAATATAAGTTTGTTACTCACATTAATGTGCTTATGTGAGGCTTAAATGAGATCTGATGAGCAGTATGTAAGACTTCATTTATACATCAATAGACAGTAGTGTTCTGAATGAAACATATTTTTTAAGGCCTGTTGAGCAAATGATTTTACAGTATTCATCTGACTTTGAATACAACTTTAACTTTTACAGGTTTTTGGTTCGAGTTTCTTACCTGGAGATTTACAATGAGGAAGTGCGGGACTTGTTGGGCAAAGACCAGATGCAAAGACTGGAGGTGAAAGCAAAGATGGATAAATAGATTAACATTTTATTGATTTTAATGCTGACAGCAGTTTTCCATGATAACTTTTTGTTTTTACTCATAGGTGAAAGAAAGACCAGATGTTGGAGTGTATATCAAAGACCTCTCTGGTTATGTTGTAAATAATGCTGATGACATGGACAGGATTATGACACTTGGCCACAAAAACCGTAAGGAAGATAATCACAGGGGAAAATAGAAACCCACAAAATCATACATTGATCTATTGATACAATTTATCACTTTATTTATCACTCATCATGGTAAAACCACACATATGAGATAATCACATCCATTAGGAGGGGGAACTACTTTGTTTAGTAATAGTATTTGGGTAGATGATGCTTATCATGTGGTATCTACATTAAGTGTATGTAGAGTGTATTTTAGCATCCTAGCAAGATGTTAATTTTCTTCACCTCATCTGTGAGTGGTTTTAATGTTGTAGTAGTTAACCTTTAACCAACATAAAATATGCTGAAGAAGTCTTGCAGTTTTGCTGTGTATACAGTCTTGTGTGACTTCAGCTACTTTAAATACATAAAAAACACGATAATAATAATTGTAAGTATTTGTATAATATTATATTCCTTTCAAATACTATAAGTGTAAACAATTACACACACTGTTAGCTAAAAAATGCTTGAATAGAAATTTTGTAAAAAGATAAGTTTAAAAACCTTTATTTTTGGAACCAATTTTAAAGTTAATAAGTACATAACTTTGTCAGCATATGAATAATGTTGCCTTATTCAATATTATTTAATTGTGTTTAGGGTCAGTTGGGGCCACAAACATGAATGAACACAGCTCCCGTTCTCATGCTATCTTCACCATCACCATCGAGTGCAGTGAGAAAGGTGTAGATGGAAACCAGCATGTGCGCATGGGAAAACTTCACCTGGTTGATCTTGCGGTATGAATCGGGCTAAAATTATACAGAGTAAAAAAAATTAACTTTGTCCCTAGAAATGACACTAACTTACCTGCCAACCTACATCTACAGGGTTCAGAGAGACAGGGCAAGACTGGAGCCACAGGTCAGCGTTTAAAGGAAGCAACAAAGATTAATCTCTCTCTCTCTACACTGGGCAATGTCATCTCTGCCTTAGTGGATGGCAAGAGCACACATGTGCCCTACAGGAACTCAAAACTAACCCGCCTACTGCAGGACTCACTTGGAGGAAACTCCAAGACCATGATGGTAGAGTGAAATCTTGAAAATAATACAAGAAGCATGAGCACGTGACTTGCAAAATGAATAGATACATAAAATAAAATTTGAAAAGATTGTAAATTCTAAGCTTTTTATTTGATTTTGATGTAATAGATTTGCCTCACTTTTTTAATGACAAATTTCTCTTCACCAGTGTGCAAATATAGGCCCTGCAGACTACAACTATGATGAGACCATCAGTACCCTGCGCTATGCTAACAGGGCTAAAAACATCAAGAACAAAGCCAGGATCAATGAGGACCCCAAGGATGCCCTATTGCGTCAGTTTCAGAAGGAGATTGAGGAGCTTAAGAAGAAACTTGTGGAAGGTAGTTAAGCTTCGAAGCCAAAATGCTAATGTACAGGTGCTGTTTTGATAATGACTCATGTCTTTTAAAATATTTTGCGAAAACATAGGTGAAGAGATCTCTGGTTCAGAAGGTAGTGGTTCAGAAGAGATGGATGAAGGTGATGATGAAGGAGCAGAGGCAGGAGAAGGCCGCAGGAGAAGAAGAGGTAAAAGTTAATGCACAAATAGTTTATGCATGCAAAGCAAATAACTGATATGCTGATACCATCTTTATGAGCTTTTTTTTCTGTGGTTTAACTTGTGGTAAATGGACGGATATACTTCTGCATAAATTGCCTATATCTAGTTTGATCTCTTATCATTATGCTATGAGTCAGCAGTCAGTTTCTCATACTTATCAAGTCGAAGTTGCTTTGAAGCAACTAGCCGGCCACCACTGTTTGCTAACAGCTCTCCTAAATTTTCTAGTTTAGGAGTTTCCCTTGTTTTCTCACCTTTTACATCTTATTTGCTCTGAACTGCAAAGTATGTTTCATGCAAATAAACAAGCATCATGAGGGCATTATGTGGAAGTGCAGAAGCTGATGTTTGTGGGCTGCTATGTTCTCTCGAGTGCTCTCTAGTTTCTTCAGTTTGCATGTGTGGATCGAAGGCTGTCAGATTTTTTACTCAAACCTACATTGACCAACCATATTTTCGCTGCTAAGTTTTCAAAACAGCAGCCTCTCAAGCTCTCCATCTCTACCTCTACCTGTTTTTTCATTGCGGGCTTTGGTGGGAATGGTGCTTCCTCTGCTTCTTTTCCAGACAGTGGCAGTAGCAGCAGCAGCAGCAGCAGTGGCTCAGAGTTTGCCTGCTCCACCTCAGTACCGCTGCTCACTGAGGACAAACCTCAGAATAGTGAGTTGGAGCAGTACTCTGCTCTACCAGCCCACCTGCCCACAAACTTAAGCCCTTTTCACACATAGAACCCATAAAATGGCTGGTTTTGAAAATAAAAGTTAGATAGGTTTATCAAAAGTTACTCTCTAAACTGAAAAATTACATATTACCTATTTATGGTAGAATCACCACTTGTAAATATTAAGTCATAAAACAAACAAACAAGCAAACCAAAAAACCTAAAAAACACAATGATAAAGATTGTGCAAGTCTGGGATGTGCAACATATTCATATTATTTTCATGATAATAAAATAGTTCTAAAAAACGAAATATTGTTTTAGTTTTTAGATATTGCCATATTGTAATATTGCATAAGTGTTGTCTTTTCCTTGTTTTAAAGGCTGCATTACGGGAAATTATATGATGTAATATTTGCCTCTACCACTTAGTCATGATCATACTTGAATCCACATTACTAATAATTGTTGCTTGAAACATAAACTGTGTTAATATCATGCTAAACTACCCATTGTCAATCTCAAAGTAATATTGTGAACATTGTATTAATTGATTTGGTAAAAAATAACTATTTTATTTTGTCCATATCACCCAGGTACATATAGTCACAATATATATAATTCACTTTCATTTTTTGGTACTTTGAATTTTTGAAAGGGTAGGAAACCCCATGTTCCTTTTAAATCTTAAAATAAGGGTTTATCCTACTTGAATAAAATATCAAATTTAACATACTGTATCATTATTTGTCCTAAAAATACTGAAACATGATTTTTGGTTTATATTGCCTAGCCACAATATCTATTTGCTCAGGTTGTAAACATCATTAGAAAGCATTTTCTGTTGCTGGTCAGCTGTTAATTTCTATAACTTCATTGCCGACCTCTGACAGTGGTGTCAGAGGCCTGCCAGCACTGGCAAAGCCCTTGTAGTTGTCATTACACTTGGATTTTTAAAACCTTTAACATGAATTTAAGTCTAATAATAAAAAGACTTGACTTGTGCATTTGATCACCCTGGTAAATTTTATTCATCCTGTGCATGTAGGTGGTTCTTGTAGGGGATTTCCTGATGGCTCCACTCATCTGAACCTTTAGTAGAATGTAGTATTTCCTTTCCAAAGTGTTCTGCTCTATACTTTGGTATGTGAAACTGCTCAACTGTCTGTGGAAGAGTGCACTTAATTCATTTTATAATACAACAACCTTGCATAAACATTGAATTTGTCTTAAGATCAGGCAGAAAACATGAATCTTTGTTGGAAAAAAAGAAAAAATATACACACACACACACACACACACACACACACACACACACACACACACACACACACACACACACACACAC
>JAQNCA010000032.1:10267345-10282884 GCA_029783725.1 Acanthurus tractus | reverse complement strand
CACACACACACACACACACACACACACACACACACACACACACACACACACATGCATACACACACATGCACACACACACACCCTAACAGCCAAATCGTCAACTTTGGTTTTGTAATTATTCAACTACATTTACTGAGATAAATGTTAAAATCCCGAATGTCCAACAATCCTCTCGCTCCTCTCCCGCTTCATGCCTCTTCTGTCCTTGCCTGCTGTGTCTTCATAGACCCCTGAGTCAGATTTTAAGACAGAGCAGGCAATTAACCACTTTTATACTATAATCACTGTCATCAAACTTGCCTCAGTTGTTTTCAGAGGCTGTGTTTGCCCCTGGTTGGACTGTGTCTGCTGGGAAGTTGCTTAGCTTGTTCCCATTGAGTGTGTTGTGAACACTAACACTCTCTCACCCAAACCCCCTCTATGCTGACTCAGTCAGCCAATTCAGACGGCTAATTACACAGCTAACTGAGCTAATATGATAATGCAGCTACTTGCTAAAGCCAGAAAAAGCTACATCGCGAGTATCTAAGCAGCAGTTAGCAGATACTGTGATGACTTGCTTCTCTCTGTTATTTTGACATGTTTCTCCCTTAATGTTTTTAGTTCAGTAGATCCTTTAGCTGTTTATGGTCCTGTGAAGACCAAATTACAGTAGTGAATTTTAACAGGGCATAAATGAATTATGTTGCATGTGTGAAAGGGGCTTTATACTTTACCTCTGTCTCTATCATTCCTGTAGGCTCACAGCCGAGACCCCCCCACCTCCCTCACTGCTCCTGAACATTTATTTCCTAAATTTTAAGATTTTTGTGGAAATGAATGCAAAGGTTCCTGGTGTTTAAGGGTAAACAAGAATGTTTTGGGACAGATCCCAAAATTTAAATGGGACTTTTGAACTGAGAGTCTTGATGCAATCTGATGTACGTTTACACCTACCCGTTTTACAACTACCCTTTTTGACTTTATTAAGTGTTCTGCATGACGGCTAAGTTTCAGGGTGCATATCTTCCAGATGCTGTCGTATAATCCATAATTTTTGCCCCCTACAGACACACCCACATCATGTTTCCATGTGTCAGGTTTTGGGTTTTTGTTTGCGTCATGTCTATGCACTGTCACTTCTCCTGTGGTGTTTTGTTCTGAAATGTCTTTCTCCTTGACCTCCCACTCCTTTTCGTGTATTTGATGTACCACTTTGTAGAGCCATAAGACTTTTGAGATTACTTTGTAATGTGCTGCTCTTTGTCTCTCTGTCTCTCCTCTTGGTACAATTGCTGCCTGTCTGGTTTGCTATACACCTCTTAAATCAAGAAGAAAGAGGTTGGTGTAAGAATATACATAGTCCCACTGTCCTTTAGCAGTGATACCTCTGCTTGTACAAATTATCGACATGGCTGATGAGTGTTCAAGTAGCTATTTCACTTACTGACTAATCTGATAACTTTTTTAATTATCACTGCCTGTTAACATTTTTCTGTCTGTCCATATATGGCTGCCATACATTTCATGTTATCCATCATTATGGTTACCACGCTGTCACAGAATCTTGTACTCTGGATAATTTTCCTTATTTTCAAGTATAACATTAATTATTTCATACTCTGAATAGCAAGCCACAACTTTGTGCCGATGGATTTCACTGAAATTCACTGCAAGGACTTTAGAAACTGTAAATTAAGTACTGTATGAACTAAAACTGCCCAAATTAAATATTACTAATTCTATTAAAGAACAAAGTAAAAAATAGCTTAATTTGCCTTCAAAGCTTTCTAGTCCATTAACTCACGAGTAATTGGTATGGGGAAATACCTCTAAGACATGTCAAAGACATTATGGTTCTCTCTGTGTGTCTCCTAAGGAAAGAAAAAGGTTTCCCCAGACAAGATGGTGGAGATGCAGGCAAAGATTGAAGAGGAAAGAAAGGCCTTGGAGGCCAAGCTTGACATGGAAGAGGAGGAGAGGAACAAGGCACGGGCTGAGCTGGAGAAGAGGGAGAAGGACCTTCTTAAAGCCCAGTGAGTTCATGATGAGATAAATATTTGGACTCCTGATGACCTTTTTAAATTTGGTATTCATGGTGATACTAAAGAAACCTCTGATCTCACAGGCAGGAGCATCACCTTCTGCTTGAGAAATTGTCAGCCTTAGAGAAGAAGGTGATTGTGGGTGGGGTAGACCTCCTGGCAAAGGCTGAGGAGCAGGAGAAGCTTTTGCAGGAGTCCAACAATGAACTGGAAGAACGTCGAAGGAGAGCAGAGCAGCTGCGGAAGGAGCTGGAGGAGAAAGAGGTAAGGAGACATAACGGTTAGCAAGTGTGTGAGATGATGAATGAGATTGTGAATGATTAAGTTGTCTCTACTATCTGGTTTTAAAATAAGATGGTTGGTATTTTTCTCCAGTGCATGTTTTGCCAGTTACAGTTCTGTTTGTGCAGCGTAGCAGCATGGATGACAACATGCTGGAGGTGCTATGGAAGTAAGATTTTTAGAACCATCATGGCACAAACAATGGTTCTTTTGGAAACATATTGTTCACACATCAGATAGCAACATATTAAACTCTAAGAAAAAAAATTGTATGATATTTTGCCATTTTCACCATATTTCCAAAAATCAATGACTGAGAATCAAATTCTTCACTAATTATTCAACTGATAGCAAGAACTTTGGTTGTCATTCACGCTGTACTTTTGTGTTTATCATAATAAAAAACTACAACATGCCTTACATCATGTTGGAGTTAAATGCCAAAACAGCTTCCCCCTTAAAATGAATACAGTAAAAACTCTACCCACATATGCAACATCAGCTGTTACCACCCCGACCAACTTATCATATAGTGAATGAAAAAGTATGACATCAGAAACCACATAGTTTACAAGGTGAGAAAATTTCATCATTAGCTTGAATTAGCTTGAATCTCTGTGGTTGGAAAATTTGTTAGAGGAGCATAGTCATAGTCTGTCTGGGTTTTGTATGTGCTTCATACTGGTTAATTTTAGAGAAAATTAAAGAGAAGCCAAGGGGCTTTTTAATTTCAATTTGACGTGAAAATTTGAGTGCAATTGTCCATTATTAAAATGGTTAAGATATTGTTTTGGCCTCTGACCTTTATTTGCATGGGTTTTTCATGAGTAAACAAGACAGCTTGCTTGCCTCAACCTAATCACTGTGTTCTCTCCCTCTTATAACAGCAAGAACGCCTTGACATTGAAGAGAAGTACACAAGCCTGCAAGAAGAGGCTCAAGGAAAGACCAAGAAGCTGAAGAAAGTATGGACCATGTTGATGGCTGCCAAGTCAGAAGTAAGCAAAACATACATGAGTAACACTTAGAACGACCATAAGGTTTTAACAGTCCCTGTTAGTGCAACAGGGTCATGTTGTATGTAAGGACAAACATATAGTGTGTTGACTGATATTCTTCTGCCTACATATTAATGAAAGATGCAACACTCATTAATTAAATTCTTGTTTTAATTTGAGCATAAATTCACAAGTTATGAAAATGGTTACTTGTGGTTTTTTGTTGATTTGTTTGTTTGTTGTGATCAATGGGGGGAAAAAATGTATTGATCACCTGATTGTATCATTTTTTGGTAGATGGCAGATCTGCAACAAGAGCATCACAGAGAAATAGAGGGACTCCTGGAGAACATCCGTCAGCTGAGCCGAGAGCTGCGGCTGCAGATGCTTATCATAGACAATTTTATTCCTCAGGAATACCAGGTGTGAATGTGTACAACTCTGGCTTTCTTGCCTTTACTCAATACAAATAACTCATATTGTTCTCTCACATGTGTGCACACAAAGAAAAGGCATTTTAAAAAAAGCCTATGTGGTCACTGACTGATTAACTTTATTAGATTATATTGTGACAGTTCAGTTTCAGTGTTTGGAGCTTGACATAGGCTCCTGACTAAAAAATAGCTGTTATACTTAATTCATTTAAGCCAAGACAAATGAAAGGATGTATTTTAAGATTCACTAAAGTTTTTATACCTTTTTAAAGAGTTTATAGCTCTCATTGCCTTTGGGGAACCCTGGTGACAATCTTGTAGATGTTGTCTGTAGATGGCAAACATCAGCAAATGTCCAATTGCCAAAGCTGGTTGCAAAACAAGGCTGTGGCCTGCCTTTTTGATACGAAGCACTTTTCCTCAGTGTAACCTGTTTTGTACACAGGGTAGGCAAGCCTCTGTATCTATGATTCAAAATAAGAACAGAATACACTTATTGCCTATGGTAAACAACTGGACCTCAATGGTTGTTTTTTAGTTTGTTTTTTATTGGTGTTTTTTTGTCATTTTTGGCTGTTGGTGACAGTGTCTCTCTTGTATCTAGTTTTTATATTTTGTCATGCTCTCCTTTGTAGGAGATGATAGAAAATTACGTTCACTGGAATGAAGACATTGGAGAATGGCAGCTGGTGAGCTATCACTTTGTTTCCATACACACACTATGATTTGATTGACATACATATAATGGTGCAACCTCAGAGTTATGGGCTCTCTCTCAGTAATATGCATATTTGTACTTGTATCCTATCTCTTTTTAGAAATGTGTGGCATACACTGGCAATAATATGAGAAAACAAACCCCTGCTCCAGATAAAAAAGAAAAAGATGTGAGTTCTCTGTACATTTTTTGTCCCCTCCTGAGACTTTTTTAAATCTAACACCTGATCATGACCTTGACATTGTAGTGTTGACCCCATTCTTCCTGTATTCCTGCTTGCTGTAGCCATTTGAGGTGGATCTGTCCAATGTGTATTTGGCCTACACAGAAGAGAGCATGCGGCAGTCACTGATGAAATTAGAGAGACCCAGAACCTCTAAAAGTGGCAAGAGTGGCAGACCTAAAACTGGGCGAAGGTAATCTACTTTATACACAGATCGCAGACAGCCTGATTTATCGATCGACCAGTTTAGTATGTATTTTCTCACCACTTTTTTCTTCCAACAGTCTTTAAATCTGTTGTTTCAAAGTCCTCTTACGTGAATGTGGTTTAATGTAATTGCATTTTCTGCTCTGTGTGCTCTGTTACCATCTTTGCATATTGGCCATTGCTCTGACTACAAATATAATTCAATAATCTGAATTTCAGTTTGAGTGCATCAAATACTTCTATAAATAAACAGAGGGTTGATATGCTGGTGATGATTAGCTGCAAGATATAAGTGTCTGTTCAAGTCTATTCACAGCATGTCGATTTAAGCCTTTACCTTGATAATGGTTGCCATTGCTTTTGTTTTTCTGAGAAATGAGAATGCTGAAAGCTCCCTGAAGTTGTTGATAACACTTATCGTTTACCCATCTTCACACAGGAAAAGATCTGTAAAGCCAGACGCTATGATCGAATCCCTTCTGCAGTGAAGACGGCAAAGAAAAGTGCCTGGTGTCACTGCAACTTTACTGCTACTTTAATAAAAGAGGTCATTAGTTAAGTCTGAAGAATTTATTGTTGAATATTATTTAAAAAGTGATCTAAATACAGTGCATAGCTGTTAAGGTATTAAATGTAGAAGAGTTGCGCCTGTGATAGACCTCTTGGCCAAGAGGTCCTGTTATTTGTGTGTCAGTGAAGGACTTCTTTGAGGTTGTCCAAACATCTTGCATTGCTTTGAAACACATTGACACATCTACACTTACACTTTCAGCTCAGAGGGAAATTAACCATTGATCTGTTTTATTTGCAACATCATTGGTAAAGAAATTGACCAGTACTTTGAATAACACTACAGACTTGACAGGCTGTTGAAAATAGTGAGTACTTGAACTTTAAACAGTCATATATCTTGAAAAAATGTTGTGTGTTTTGAACAAACATTTAAGTGTTTCACCAAGAACATCACACAGTTTAAATCTTAACTGTAATACTGATTTCCTTCTTTGAAAAACTACTGAGTTCCTGCTATGATTCATATTAAATGGCTAATGCACCTGCATTCTAATTGAAATCTAATTAAGGGTGGACTTTCCTTTAAACTGATGGAAATTTTTCTACTCCAAGCACAAGCTGTAGCATCTGTGCTTCATTTAATTGAATACGAGAAATCATTAACTTAAAGAAACAAAAATAATCACTATTGTGGAAGAAACTGAAAGTCGGATCATGTAGAATGAAGTCTGTGACTGAAAAGTGAGTTTTATACTAATTCCCTTAGGTCAGAAGCATAGGAGCATGCATGCTAGACAGCTCTTTTGTTAGTGCCATTTGCTAATCTAAGCAAGTTATCTTTATTTATTTTCAAATGTCAGAACACTTTGTCTTATATTCAGTACCCATTACATACTGTATGGCCTTAGTACAATGCACTAGTATGAATTTTTTGTGAAGATAATTTAATTTTATGACTTCTGTAGTGGAGGCAAACTGGCATTTATTTTGTGTTAATGTATGTTGAATGTTTACATCCACCAAACCCCTGGATATTTTTACTTATTAAATTATTTTACATCTTTATGTCACACTGTTGCTGCTGTTTCCGTGTATCATTATTAAATTAGTGTTATTTCTCCATGTTTTTTTGTACTTAAAAAAAATTTCTTTGGCACATAATACTACATCTGGTTTATTTAAGCTGCATCTCCTACTGATGGAGAATCTTTAAACCAAGCAAGTCATCTGTGTCTTAACAATGTAATCTTATGTCTCAAAAAAGTATTGTTCCTAACTGTGTAACTGCTTTTACTGGTTGACTGAACAGAAACCCAAAACATAAACATGTTAAATGAAAAAAAAAGAGACTTTGACAAAAGACCACTGCCTCTTAATAATTTATTGATCTACAAATACATATGTTTAAAAAATAAGATTTGTATGAAAATAAAAGAATTTTACAAATAAATTAAAATAACTTAAATATATTACATGCATGAATTAAATAAAACGACTGATTACTCATAATAAAATGTGACATCTGTCACATATTTTTTCCTGAAATGTTTTTCTTGGCACATTCTTCAATCTCCGTCAGAAGCTTATGTACACCAATCATGGAGCTTCCACGTAGATGACATGATGTATCATTCACCACCTGAAAGAAATTTTCACAGTTTAAATTTAAATACACAAACATCTGGCTGAATATTGAGTATACAGGACTTCAAGCATAAAGTCATTGTTAAAACAAATGCCTTTTTGATTCACTGTAAGCCATTTGATATTTTGTAGATTAATCTTGTTTTTTTCATCAGTGACTGCTGCAACTAAGGACCAAAAAGCATATTCCTATTTACCTCGTTATACGAGTCCAAGAGTCCGACGAGTTTGTCGAGTTTATGGTCTCCTAAAGCACTCAGAGACTTCTCAGCCAAACAGAAGAAGTGTCTCTGAAAAGATACAGGCACAATTAGTAAGGTTATCCAACAAGATGGAGGATGAACTAAATTAGTCTTAAGAAACCAGCAAAAGGTCGTCTTCAGTGTAAACTACTGAAATAACAGCTCCTACATTAAACTTAAATGAAACAATACTGTACACAGTAGCCAGAGTGTTTGAAGAAACCTTTTAACTTACCACACAAATTGATAAGTTGGATGATATCTTCTGAACTTGTTTGTTTGAATCTTTCCACTTCTTAAATGACAAGATAATAGTGTTAGTATATTATAAAACAAACAAACAAAACAAAACAAAGTGTACATGTTTTTGTAGTTTTCTTACCGACTGGTTCAGCATTTTCTCTGTTTCATTACGAATTAGGTACCGGAGGTGCTTCTGCTGTTTCTTGTCAGGTGTCGTGATTATCATCGCATGAACCATCATAATCATCATCATCAGTTTAAGACAGTGAATACTGAAGTTCCTCATGTTCTTAAGAGATGGTGAGCCTGCACTGTCAGGTTGAGCAGAAGCTGGAAAGTTGAATACTCTTTACACTACTACCTCTGAACTTTTATAGCCATCCTTGTTACACTTTCAGACCACAAATATATACGTCACAGGAAGACACCAAATACGGACGACAGGATGATGTGTATCTGATTTACTATCAAATGTTCCACTATGTGCATAGGCTGCTGGTTATCTTTCAAAAAGGAATTAACTAAAGCTTATCAGCAAAGCTCTCATCAAGAATTGCTGATCATTACCATGTTTCAACATCTTTTAAAGGTTGTCCTAATGTGTAAGAATAGAAAAGACCACGGAGAAAGTCATATATAACCCTTGAAAATGAGATGTCTGTTTCATTAAAGTAACAAAGTGAAACAGAGTTTAGCTTTATTAATGTAAATTGTATTATTAGTAACACATGTGCTTTCCAGTTAAGACATGTCAAAATGATATCACCAAGTTGACAAATGGGAAACACTGAGTCAAGTTGTCACTCTGATCTCATGCAAGGCGGAAACTTGACTGACTGTTAAAAAAAAAATTCACTACTGAAACATTTAGGAATTATTGGATGTGTATTTGACCATAGTATGACTTTCTGATAAAACTGAGCATTGAACATGTCCTCAGACTGTAGACACTGAGGAGACTGGGTTATCTGATCTAAGTTTTAGCTTAGCTTTGCAAACTCTAGCATTTACATGTTCTAGTTGTGATTCTACTGTTTCCTTTGTGGTATATTTTACTCACTTGCACCACCAACTGACAACCTTTCAATAGAGGGCCCCAACTTCAGGCAACATTGATGACCTATGGGAATCGCATTTGCTACTGATGTAGCTAATTTAATTCATCATTTAATTTTGTTCTTCTACTTTGTGAAACTAGAAAGTTGTAATGTAAAACTTAAAAGAAATGCATGACTTGTATACTCTTGTGAGAAACAACCCTCTGCAGAGATTCAAGTAGTGGTTTCCAGACCTTTCTCTTGCATAACGGCAGTGGGGCCCTGGTAGTGCTCATGCCTCAGAGTTCTTTGAATTGTTAGAAGTTCCACTAAGAGACGATTGCCATCCAAACATCTCAATACAGTAATTTTGAAGCTCAAAAATGCAAAGCGATACACCATTTCACAGTTTGAGATTTGATTCAGTTCAAACTTCAAAACATGAATAGAATTATTTGAACAGACCTTGCAAAACATTGTTTTTTCTGTCTTACCTCACTCATCATTCCAAGATATGCTAAATATGTCTTGTGACATTTTGGAGGTGGCCCCACACCCCTGAGGAGGGATTTACTACCCATCTAAATCAGATCAAATCACATTTTATTTCAAGTTCAAAATCACCTTGCTACAGAGTTCCAACAAAAAATTATTAAAAAAATGAAGAAGGTAAGTAACATGTTTAAACATATACATATACATCACACACACATGCGCATGCACATCCATATATTCATACACACATGCACATACATGTATATATACGCACACACACATACATACACACATACAACTTATGCCTATTTAGTAGAATCAACCATAATAAACCATTTGTGAACAGAGAGGAATGACATGTGTAAAACATAACTTAATCTTAATCAGTAGCAAATTGATGCAGCATCTATTTGAACAATCTAAAGATGTCGTCAATAATAGCTTGTGTCAGTCAGAGACCCATTCGTCTGCATAATGAGAGCCTCTGCTGTTCATACTGAGAGTTTGCTTTTTTAAGAGTGGGCCTACTTTTACTAGAGTGCGATTTTAAATGCAAGACTTGTAGCTCAGAATTTTTATTTTTTAACTGGTATTTTTATTTCAATTCTCAAACTCTGGCTATTTGTTATATTTTTTGTTAACAATCTTTTTGTGTGCGTCTTTCACATCATGATGACAATTGAGCATTGATTCAGAAACAAAACAGCGCGCCTTTACTGTATCAACAAATGAATGAAATGGAAATAGAGTCAACACCGTCTTACTTCCCAGAGAAAATCATTTTCTCCTGCTATGAACGAATCAATAACCTCCGGTGAGCCTCAGCCACTCAGTGCAGGGAAGCATCTGCAGCAGTCAGCCAATAGGAAAGCTCACTGGATTTGGGCTCGATGCGCCATTTTACTGCGTCCACAGCCATCCGGCAAGATGGTCCCCTTGCTTTGTCTCCCCTGACCGGAGTTGTTTCGGTTTTCTGTGGCTGTTCTTTCTTCTGCACCATCGAAAATCTGCAAATTGGACCGATCTGGTCTCCCCGAACTACTAACAAATCGTTTTTCTATTAGTCAAGAAATGACGATGGTGAAAAGCAGGTAGGAACGCTGTTTCATCTGTTTGTTTAGGCAAGTCAATTTTGCATTGATTACCGTGCTAACGCTGCCTGCGCTAGCGGCGAGCCGGGCCATGGGTGCCCGATGCTAGTTAGTGAGCTATGCTAGCTATGTTGTAGCTCGTAGCTGCGCAGCCGGCAATATTTATGTTCGTACACACACACAAATTCAGATGTACGAAGGCGTGTTCCAGGATATATAATGTAGTTATTCAAATTCGAAGGTACATTTGTTTGTATATATTGCAAAGGTTTGTTTAGTGTTGTAGCTATTGTTAGCTGAACGTTGCACTGCTACTTTTGATGCTCCTGCCGTTGGCTGCCAGGCAGCGGTTGGTGCGGTGGCTCGTGCCATGTTATCGTCAGAAAGAAGGAAGGGCCGTGGATGCATTTTTCGGTGCATGCCCATGCATTGGACCTACTACGCACGACCGAGATTGCAGTGTTGCCAGGACAACGTGGGGCAGTGAAAAGAAGTAACTTAGTTCAGCATTAACGGAGACCGCTAAACCTGCTAATGTTAGCAAACCTCAACTTGGCATCTCTGTTAGTAAGGAGTTCCTGTTTTGTCAAAACATAGAAAGGCCGCGTTGAGGAGAAAGAAGCAGCACGGGGCTGCTAATGCAGAAGCGTCCGGTGCTTGTTAGGTGTGAGTGGGCTTTTTTTTCCGACTGACACAGGATTTTTGGATACATTTTAGGCCTAGTTGCTGCTGGCGGGATTGAGTGATGTCTCAACACAGCTCATTGCGATGTAATCAGCACATTATGATGACGCAAAACGGCAAGATAAACAGAGTGCCTATGTCTCAGGGGCACGTTAAAGCATGTAGGTAACACGTGAATAGAATAATTACTCGGATGCTGTAATAAGCAAAACATCGTTTATAACTTTGCGTACAGCAAAGTTATTTTTTGAGCTATCAGGAAAAACTCAAACACTGTAATCTTAGATATTGCTTGTTACTATCTTGCACTCACATCCCGAGCAATATAATTCCGTGTAATCATAGTTACTAACAAGTCTTTACATAGCAATGCTTTTTAATGCAGTTTTCTCCTACTGGGGAAATTGAAAAATAAGGGTTAGTGAATTTGTCAAATGACAAAAACATGTTTAAGAGAAGTAAGAACATGTGAGCTACTATTATTTCCTGATTTCGGCAGTTACGTTGGTATGGTTGCTCTTCAATCTTAATATGCAAAGTGCAAAATTCTTGCTTTATCTTCAGTTGAAAGCAAGAGCCTTGTACTAGGTGATCTGGAGTAAAGAATAGTCAGCTCCTCACATGAATGGAATACACACACGGTGAAAATGTAAACAAATACTAAAACAGTAGTCTTTTAATATTAAATGCTTGTGTGTTAACAGTAAATACAAGTAGTTATGCAATTTAAAAAGAGTCAGTATTTGAAGTTTATATTTCACAGGAAATAAATCTCCAAATTTCTTGCCAGGTAAAATGAGTCTGCCTTCTTCCGAATCAAACATAGACCAAATGGCAGAAAAAGCAGAGGAGGTAAGTATTCAACCTCTCTTGCAGTCAAAGCGGTCTTAACCTCAACATGTCATTATAAAATTTTGGAAAAAATCATTAAAAGTTTTGCTCTGAATTGTAAACCTATTAATGCACATACTATATTCTTTTCAGCCTGTTAGCTCGACAGAAACCATGAAGCCCTCCTCTTCTCGCAACAGGAGGTATGCAGCAGTTTTTCTAAATGTAGCTGTTATTGTTTCGTTTGCAGTTGCATGTTGTCAAGAGTTCTTGTATGACACAGCTTAAAATAGTCAAGCGATGTACTAACTCCTTTTAGGAAGCCTGCTGCTGTAACTAAGCACACTGGACTGAATGAATCCGAAGCTTCAGCTGAGAGTGAAAATGAAGGTGGCACTTCTGATAATCCTTCAGATAATAACACAGGCAGCGTATCTAAAGGTATTAAGTATTATGGTACTCAGTGGTCTTGATCATTGCTAATGCTAAATGAAATGCTGACTTTTGGCGATTTTCTCTTTTGCAATTTTTTCTGCTCAGGCACTTTAGTGATAAGGCCAGCTGGAAATGAAAACAAAGGTGCCATGAAGCTCAGAGTGGATTTTAAACAGAAACATACAGGTGATTTAATTTCATTACAAACAAACAAATGGAACTTTGTTAATATCCTGTATGCTGATGTTTACAAGTGAAAATGCCTATTTTTTTTAAATATATTTTTTAATATAAATAAACTGACAGCCTTGAAAGGTAAAAGTAATAATTTGGATGAATTTTCTCCTTATTCTTTACAACAGATGATGCCCTTCAGAAGAAGGTAAACTGCACTGCCTGTGGAAAACAAGTAAACCAATTTCAGCGCAACTCTGTGTATGAGCATCCTGTGCTTAAAGTGCTTATTTGCAAGGTAGGAAGATTCAGTTGTACAAATCACATATTTTCTTGCCATTACACTGAATTAAACTATTACTGATCTTTCCACAATTGACATATTAATGATCACATTGCCTCTTTTTCCTCTAGTCATGCTACAAATATTACACAAGTGATGACATCAACAGAGACTCTGATGGGATGGATGAGCAGTGCAGGTAAGATATTTTACACAAGACTATTATGTTAATACTTGTTTAACTCACTTTTTAACCAAAGCGGTAAGAAAATACACAATAAAGTAACAAATTCTAACATTTAAGCTTTGGCTGAACAATTCGAAAGGACGTTCTGATGGTTTTTAATATGGCATGTTATTCATGTAGTTTGGGAAATGTGTTTGAAGTGATGAAGACTGATAGTAATTTTAATGTCCATATGTTTAGCCTAATGCCAATAATTTTAAAAAGCTTTGCATATGTGGATGATCCCATTTTCTTTCTACCCTTACACTCTGTTTAATTTCTCTTCCACAGGTGGTGTGCAGAGGGTGGCAAGCTCATCTGCTGTGACTACTGCAACAACGCCTTTTGCAAGAAGTGCATCTTGCGCAACCTGGGCAGAAAGGAGCTGTCAGGCATTACTGATGAGAACTCAAAGTGGCACTGCTACGTCTGCAGGTCGGAGCCCCTTCAGGATTTGGTCTCCAAATGCCACAACATCATGGAAAAACAAGAACTTGTTAAACTCAAGCAACGAAAGACAGAAAAAACGGAGGAACGTGAGAATAAGAAACACAAGAACAAAACAGTCAAAGAGCACAAAACAGTCGTCAATGGCAAAGAACACATCGAAGGCTCAGGGACCATGACATTCTCCTACAAAAAACTGCAGGTACCCAAAGAACTTATAAAGAAAGCAAAAAAACTTGTTGAAACTACAACTGGCCTGAACAGTACATTCATTCAGTTCATCCAGCAGGCAGCAGATGAGCAGGGAGAAAAGTCTATCAGGTATCGGCATTTGAAAGCTTTCAAAGCTGTGCTTGCTGATTTGAAAAAAGCCCACAGTGCTTTGGAAGAAGCCTTGGAGCCTGAGTTCAGAAGCATGGAAATGCAGAACGGTAACGAAGGGCAACATAATATAAGAAAGAATACTGATGTGGCTCCTGTAGAAAACGATCACATGGATATTGCAACGGATGCTGTTGATGGGGCTGATGTAGCAGAGGAGCTGGATGAGGAACAGCATAAGCAGCTGGACAAGGGGCAGCATAATGAGCATGATGTTGACCACGACCAAGTGTCACATGACACTGAAATGAAAGAGAACCAAACAGAAACTAATACAACCAAAAAGACAATTAAAACGGATGTGTGTGATGATAGGCTAATGTCAACTGGTGAAATGTCCCTCGATCAAGACATCATGTCTGTGCCTCCTTCGGTTCCCGAAGAACTTTTTCAGTTGGTGGAGAGTCTTGCGGATTCCACCATGCTCTCACAGACTGACAGTGATTTGGTCACAGACACAGAAAAAGATGGTGAAAAAGCAAAGTCTAATGGAAAGTCAACAGACGCGCAACGTCCCCAGCCCAAGGTGAAAAACCTCATAGTCAAGCTGACCCCTGTGCCGGTTGTGACAACATGTGGGTCAAGGTCCTCCAGGTCCAAAAATAAAGAAAATGATGAAGATAAACAGAAAAGGTGCACAGATGAAGAAGAATGTGAAGAGAAGAAAGACAATGCTGCTGATACAACTGATGGGACAAACAGTCCACTACTAGGCCGTCGCTCTAGTAGAGTTAAGACCACTCCTTTGAGGAAACAGACTGAGAATAAGGGCAAGGAAGAGTCCTCTGAGTCAGAGTCAGAGGAAGATAGTAAGAGCAAGGCAAAATTCTCCAAGAGTTCCAGTAACACCAAAAAAGAAAGCAGTAGGCAGACCAAGGCTTCAGATAAGAAGACAGTGGATTCTGACTCGGACGAAGTTCCTGACATACTGCTAGAGAGGGGTGCTGCAGGCCACAGCACTGATGAGGAACAGGGCAACACGAGTGCTAAAAAGCGTTTATTCAAGCTAAACAACACATCTGTGCAGGATACAGAGGTGTCCAAACGTAAAAGAAAGTTTGAAAGCTCTGATTCAGATTTGGAGAAAAAAAGTAATAAGATTTCCAAGAATAAGAAACAGAATGGCTCTGACTCCTCCAACTCCGACTCCGACCAGGAGAAAGAAACAAAAAATAAAGTGGGCACAGCAAAAAGGAGATCTAGTCGTGTCAAGAAACAAGATGGAACAAAGGAGGATGACAAAAACTCAACTGAAAGAAAAGCAGCTGAGCGAAAAAGGTCTTATGAAAATAAGCGAAGGGGAAGGAGCTCCAAATCAGCCTCCAAGCTACACTCGTCCTCTAGTGAGGATGAGGAGGAGCAGCAAGCTGAAGGTGACTCCGGGGAGGACAGTGATGAGCAAAAGATCAAAGTCCTTGTGGAGGATAACCTGGTGGAAGGTGGTGGATCTTTCCATCAGTCTTCAGGTAATTCCGGCTAGATAAAGGGGTGTTTAGTGCTGCCCCGCTGAATCTCTGTCTACCTATTAGGAGTGTTGAGGATAACAATTTTGACAATAATAGTGACATTTATAAACGAAAATTGACATTGTGTTGAAATACATAGATTGAGATTTTAAATTACACTGTACATCTTAAATCTTGTCAGTTTTATTCCATTTCCATCACTTTGTCACAGTAGGCTGTGATACTGCATTTGTAGGCTAGTTGCCACCCACCATCAACTGTAGAAGTTAATTAAATGTATTTAATTGTAAAGTTTGTAAAGTTTTAGTACAGTTAAATATAGTTTCCTTTTTCCACCTCCCTACCTATGTATTTCAGAGTTTAATTTAATTGTGAAAAGGGAGATAAACACACAGTACAGTTAAAGGTTATTTTGACTGGTCACATTGTCTTCAAATTTTGTATGGACTTCAAGATAATAT
>JAQNCA010000032.1:10245338-10259321 GCA_029783725.1 Acanthurus tractus | reverse complement strand
GTGTGTGTGCGCGTGTGTGTGTAAGAATGGCAGCTGGCAGAGTGCCGCAGGCAGGGTTTAAGCCCAGTTTCCCACGTCTCCCTAATGAAGAGCTCTGGGAGAGAAGGAACAGAGGGTGGGGGGTAAAAGGGGGGAATGTAGGGGCATAAAGGAAAGGAAAAGAAATTTAGACAGAGGAGGGGCCCGAAGTTTTACACTAAAAGCGAAAACAAAGAACAGGAGAGCAGTACGTAAGATGAGGGGTGATGGGGGGGATTGGCGGTATGTGCTGTGGCTCATTAGAACAGGTTGTCCACAGGGCACAGTGCTGATGTTGTGACTGTGTCTCTAGACCTCCACAGTGGTATCTTCATAAACATGGCCACCAGTCAGTGTGCAGGGAGGGAATAGCCTTGCATGTTCCCAGGCCAACACGCAGAGCAGTTGCAGCTTTAACACTGTAGTAGATGCTGCCCACTCCAGCTTTTATATCCACTGATTGAACAGATCAGACTATATATATATTAAATGTTGCTGTCAAGAAATGGTGAAAACTTGCTGCTTGGTATGCTTTAAGTTAAAAAATAAAAGGCTTTATAATAAAGGGTGGACATCAACATTCTCCAGTCATGTTTTAATGCACCACAATGTCCACGTTAGTCTGTATGTATGAAGAGATTGAGGGCACGTTGTGAAGTACATTATGCAGACAAACATCCATCTTCCTCCTCAAACTCTTTCCCTTGTGTGCAGGTGTGGGGAATGCTTTGGAGGGGGGCCGGGGCCGAATGGGGACCAGACTCTTCCAGGATTTCCAGATGCTCAGCAGAATCTGGACCCATCCCTGGTGCCTTCAGCTGGACTACATCAGTAAAGAAAACAGGGTAGGGCTGGGGAAGACGAGCTGAAACCACACTTAACACCAACTCAAAACTGCGAATACATCAGTGCAAATCACATGCACTGTGGGAAAACAATAGAGATGTAGTGCTGACAGGTCACGCACCAGGAGAGAACAGCACACGTATTGCCACTGCAGCAAAATTTTCCCCTTATGCATCGTTTCTGCTACCCACAATTCAGCTCTTGGTGTTTAGTTGACCTATATCATTGTGCAGTAGAGGCTCACACGAGTGTGTACACTCTTGCAGGGTTTCTTTGATGAAGACAGCATGGATGAGTTCATTGCTTCAGAAACTGACGAATCCTCCATGAGTCTGACCTCTGAAGACGAGAAGATTAAAAAGTAATAAGATTTCACCTCCAATTTTTATTGTACATTCATGCAAAGATGATTTTCTTAAACTGCCCCCCTCTCTGGCAGTTGTTACTCTCTCTGACCCTGTCTTCACCATCATTCCTCCTTAACAGAAAAAAGAAGCAAGGAAAGGGAAAAAAGAAGGGATCTGATGACTCAGACAGTGATGACGTGGAGGTCATCAAGGAGTGGAACACCAGCTCTCGGGGCAGAAACGGAGAGGGTCGAAATAAACAAGAGCCTGTCGAGGAACGTACGTTTTTTGGGTTTTTTTCCCGAACCTATGGGCTAAGAGAAGTTGACTGAGTATTAAAGATGCCAGAACTGCATGCACAGGTCTACATTTGGGGTATCTCACCTCTGCTCAGATTGATTGCTGTTACATAGACGAGAAATAGCAGCATAACTTAAGCTATCCTGACTATTTAGCTTAATCGTTTTTCCTAGAAAGTGTAATATGATGGGTTTTTTTAAACTTTCAATGTATGATGTTCAATGTTGTTATTAAAATGGATGTGATTTTTGTCAGTTAAACTAATATTGAGGTGCTTTATTGAGGCACTACTGAAGGAACAAGCGTATGAGATGAGAAATATGGTGACTGGGAAGTAGTGGAGATAATGCTACAGTACTCGTAAAAATTAAATATACTCTTGGCCTTTTGGGTAGTATTTTAAGTTTCATCCCAATGATGAAGGTAAACCAGCCATTATGGACCAAGCAAGCTGCCCTGTTTGCCTCGATAAAGGCTTGCCTTAAGAGGGTAACATGTCAAACCTCCAGCTCAGCAGCAGGTCAAGGTCCTTAGATCCTCTGCAGAAACAGTGGAAGAAAAATGCTTATTTTCCATCAATACTTCATTTTATTATCAATATGTATTTAAATACCAAAAGGCTTGTTAAAGAAGGCATGAATGTATGGAAAAAGAAACCGCTGAAGCCTAATAGATAGTCAGAAGACTATAAATTTTATATTAAATAATCCTGGTTGCCTGGTTGAAGGTGGTTAAGATTTTCAGATTCAGAGGACAGGCTTTACATGACAAAAAAAGCTGCAATGTTTTTAATTTTGAGCACCACATAAGCCACATATTCAGTTTTGGGATTCTAAATGGCTAAAACTGATTCAGTCAATTGTAAGAAAGATTGTGTCTGAATCCCTCAATGACACTACAGACCCAGGCAACTGCATTTTGAACGCCTGAGCTGGCTATGTGGTGCTTTAGAAGTTACTGGTTACTGTATTATTACATCTTTATTGCTAAGGAGAATTATTAATCAGATGATGTACATGTAAAATGCATGATATCAAACACAAAGAACTTGATTGAGTGTATCAACATATTAAACACAGGAAATAAAGGAAATTGTAGTAACTTACATTTACACACACTATAGCTGGCATTGCAAAGGAGCACATGACAATGGAACTTTTTCTACAAAAGTTGCTTTTGTCAGACGGTACTGACTATAAGAAGACTGATCTTTTACTTCCTGTATCCCAAATAGCTCAGCCCACTGGCTCAGCACCAGGAAGTCCCACAGCTGACTGGCACAAGGAGTTTGTCACTGAGGCTGATGCTGAGATCCTTGAGCACTCTGGAAAGATAATGCTCCTCTTTGAGATCCTGCGCATGGCAGAGGAAGTAGATGATAAAGTGTAAGTGTGTCTGTACCTGATGTGCAAACAAAACCTTTTTTTGTCCTTTTTTTGCATTTGGTTTGCAGTGTTTGGGTTATTCACAGATTGACATATAGCTTTGGTAAAGTGACACTGGTGTATCTGCTGTCCTCAGTTTGGTGTTTAGCCAGTCTCTCATCTCTCTGGACCTGATAGAGGATTTCCTGGAGCTGTCCTGCAGAGCTAAAGATGAAGACAAAATCTCTCCATACAAAGGTATATTTTGAGTGCGGTTTGAATTTATTTATCCAAGAAGTTTTCACTGTACTCCCTTGATACATCTGTCAATGAATAGTACAGTTGCCTACGATCAGCTTCCCACTTTATGTTATGATTTAAAAGGCTGCTCTTGGATTTCATGATGTGCTAAAATCACAGACCATATTTAATATTATAAGCCAACTACTGACTTGTGCAGCTCAAGGAGCACCGTTCCTGTCTGGAGGTTCATATTTGTGGTTTTTTACACTGATGTCTTTGAACTGTGTGACAGTTTGAGAGATATAAAAATTGTTAACATTAGTGTCAGAGAGGGCTAAAGTATTTTCATATGGAGATGAAGGTTTCACATCAGAATGACAGCCCACATGCAACATGTATTCTCCTAAACACTGGTGCACTTATTACCCTTAAAAACACACAAACCAAACACACACGTGCACACCGCCGCTGGTGTAAGGTCATGTTCCTAATTAAACTTCAGCAGCTGTTTTTGCTTTCATTTTGAAAATGATTAGACCTTGACTTTTTATTCCACCAAAAAATGTTTGCTCAAGGGTTTGTAATTTGTAATGAAAAGATCACAGTGCCGTAATTGGAAACATACTGAAATGTTGGTTATGAAGGCTGGTGTGTGTGTGTGTATGAGAGGGGGTTACCATCTTGAAGGCTTAACACTGCTGCCCTCGAACTAACACAACCATCGATCTGCTGTCTGCTAATAGCCAAACTGAGCTCCTCTGACAAGGAAAGGCCCAGTTGTTGGTGACACATGTTTTTGAGGGTTTTGTGGAGCAAAGATGTGCATGTTGAATCGCTACGGTGGATTTCTTAATTGTAACATGTCTGTGAAGGTGAAGGCAAGTGGTACAGGAACATTGACTACTATCGCCTGGATGGCTCCACTAACGCCACCACCAGGAAGAAGTGGGCTGAAGAGTTTAATGACACCAGTAACACACGGTAATATATGTTTACTTTTAACAGCATAAAAAAGATGAGGGTTTTTTTCCCATTGTTGATGCATGTTTACAGTGTAAATTTAAATGTTTTTTAATGCTAAATGCTATTGTGCATTTTTAAGTACTAACACACCTTTGTCTTTTTTTCTTATTTACTTCTCCAGAGGTCGATTGTTTCTTATTTCAACACGAGCCGGATCTCTTGGCATCAACCTGGTTGCTGCCAACAGGGTCATCATCTTTGACGCCTCCTGGAACCCCTCCTACGATGTTCAGAGTATCTTCAGGGTCTACCGCTTTGGCCAAGTTAAGACCGTCTTTGTGTACAGGTTCCTGGCCCAGGTAAGCTCATCAGATGGCAGTGGTATATTCTGTGTGTGCAACAGTCAACCAATCACGTGCCAAAAGATGATTACAATGCTGCCATCTGTGATTATCATTTCTACTGCTTGATCTTTGGCCCTCTAATGTTTGGCATAAACACTTTTTGATAGCTTGCACATAATTTACTGTGGTTTTTGACACAACATGAATTTCAAAGTATATATAGAAACATTTAGATGTGTTTCATTGAACTAATTGAATTGTCTTCTCTCAGGGCACAATGGAGGAGAAAATTTATGATCGCCAGGTCACAAAACAGTCTCTGTCATTCCGTGTGGTGGACCAGCAGCAGATTGAGAGGCACTTTACGACAAATGAGCTGGCTGAGCTCTATATGTTTGAGCCAGACTTGCTGGACGATCCATCAGAGAAGAAGAGCAAGAAAGCCACGCCTGTGCTCCCTAAGGTAAATGTGCAGATGTGTACTTGGTGCTCAGATATGCATCTAGATTGGACCAAGCTTATTTTTGTTACATTCATTCAGAGTCAGTCATATTTAAACAGTTTAGTGAACCATTGACTGAGATTTCATGGCTTTCTCTAGACTGATCCTCAAAGGAAATTAGAAAAAGCAGGCTAAAACCAACCAACAGTAGTAAAACAGTCATTTTACCTTAAAAAAACATGGCACAGAATGCCATTTTAAATGCCAAGCTTGTTTTCCCAAATGTGCACCAAGAAGTATGTTCTCCCTTTTGAAGTTTAGCTCTTCAGTGATAAACTTTTATTTAGATTCAGTGCCAGCTTGTATCCTGTTTGGCCTTTCCCGGATCTTTCTGTTTCTTCTTGTTTCCTTTCATAATTCTGCATTTGCTTCTTCTCTCCTCTAATGCAGGTGCTGTGTCACTATTTGGCCCCCCTGGGGTTTAATAAGAACACACAGCCCTTACATGGGCCATCCAACCCCGCACAGCTGCACAGATTTGTCTGTTTACTGCTATTTACTAAATAGTCTTCTCATTGCAACACTGCTGTTGCCCAGCTATAAACCTGCACTCCTCTTTTTTCTTTCTTATTCATTCCTTCCCTGTTGATCTTCGAATTACTCTCATCCTTTCCCACCCCTTCCCTTTTTGCAGTCTCTGGGTTTATTCAGATCATCTTAAGTGGTTTTACCTCTTTGTTTTGATTTGACCTGGGTTACACCGCAGAAATCTGTAAACAGTATGGATAAAAGAAACACTGTATATTCAACTTGCTTGCTCTTTTCACTAGACAGTTGAGAGGCCTTCCATACACCTTAATGGAAAATCTGTTTTCCATTCACATTGTCAAAAGATCTTTATCGCTATTTCCTTAACGGATATTAACAGGTAGGAGCTCTGCGTGATCCACTCAGCCGACAGCTAATATCATTGCTCTCACCTTCCATCTACCTCTAAAGAGGGAAATAGTTTACTTCAAGTCAAGTAGCCAAGTAGAACTTTATTTGTCCTCAGAGGGGCAATTGGTTTGGCAGCAGTAATAATATACAATATCAAAAAACTCACAGGGCAATTAAATCCAGCATATAGTAAAAAGAAAAACCAAAGTACACACAGAAGTACTTTATGTTTAAGTACTATTAAACTTAGTGCAGTGAAGCACAGTTAGAGATTGAAAGATGTTTTCATTGAGCCGCAGCCTGTTAGATGTGTATGATCTTTAATGAGGCCAGTGACATTTATGTGACACAGTATTAAAGATGGAGAGGCACAAAGGCTCTTTAACAAGCCGACCTGTTTTGGCCAGGGGGTTAACTATGATGTGGCAGCAGGACTTGCAGTATTATGGAAGGAATTTGCCGTCTGGAATGATCTGAAGATGAGTCAGACGCCCTCCATCACTTTTAGCCAACAACGCTCAGCACAGGAGAAGAGAGTGATTTGAGCCACAGCAGAAGGAGTTTTGGTCTTACTCTCCTAAACTCTTCACGCTTGGAAGTGCTGTTTTCTCAACTAGAGAGGGCACATAACCTTAAAATCTGTCTCAGGTCTCAGAGACAATGTTTGATGTTAATTAATACTCAAGAAGCTGATTTGGAGTTATTTTTGTCTTATCCTTTTCTAATGTAAAGCCTTTTTGTGGGAAAAAAACTACAGAGTTTTCTTTCCTCTGCTATCAATCCTATCTTCATCCTCCTCCTTGTCAGTCCTTCTCTTTGTCCCTAACCTGCAGTTACTTCTGCACCACCCTCATCTCCTGTCCTACCTTTATTAGCTCCACTCCACCTTGTGCTTACTGATGTCCTCATTCTCTTCTCCGTCCACCATTACCCCACCCCATCTTTTCCTCGTCATCATCACGGCCATCTGTTGCCCTGACTCGCCACCCTGCCTCTGAATGTTCAAAGTGAGCTCAGTAAAGTTGTTTTTCTTCTTCTCCCTCTGGCCTACCCTGCATGATGAAGGGTCATTATTTAAACCCCTCTCTTAAAGATGTCTCTGAGCTCTTCAGAGAAACTAATTGGAGACAAAGAGAGCAGGAGCACTTCCCCCCTAATGACAAAGAAGGCCCGTGCAGCCCAGACATGAGATTTTGACTCTCCACCCACTCATCCTGAGACACCCTCACCTATTTCCTGTTCATCACACACTTCTCCTCAGTAAATATCTGACCAAATGTAAACATGGTAGTTTTTTTTTTTTTTTTTTAGTACTCAGCAGCATTCTTTGCAAATGTTGCTGCAGTGCACAGTGTCGGTCATGCTGGCAGGCTGTGGGCGTACCTCACTGTATGTGCTCTCAGCAGGTGATGGCTGCAGTGGTCATTAAGCTCGGTCAGGTACACTGAAATGCTGTGGGAAGGCTGCACTCGAACCACAGAATAGACATAAGCAGACTGGAGCAATAAGCCACTGCATACTTGTCTCATTAGGGGTAGGGAGTCACTTTGACCTACAAGGAAAGGAAAAATTCTCTTTGAATACTCAGTGATATTATCAGTCAGTGATACTCACTGGATTACAAGGGTTATTTTGTGACGAATTTTGTGTAAATAACTTTTTACTGGTGTGGCCACTCTCAACTTGCCCTGTCTGTCTGCATGGACTTGGGTAAGTGGGCTAATATTCCTAAGAATCCTTTTTTTGTGGCTTCCAGAAAGCATGCCTAAACTTGTTACATTGCAACTAATGATCATAACAGCAAAAGACAGAGTTGTGGAAGAAAAAAAAATGAGAACATGAGAAAAATGCCAAATTCTGGTCTGTTGAAATGAACTGGAGGTGATGGTTTAATGGTTACATGGATTTGGATCCTGAGCAGTTTTGTACAGGATACTTCGTTCAGTACGGCCCATGGTCCAAACAGTTACGACCAAAATATTGGGTTTATGTCCATGAACTCCCATGCTGTGGGAAATTTTAACACACAAGGCTTACCCAAAATGATTGCAGTGCACCACTTTGGTCTGTCAGCTGTAGCATGTTAGTCTGCTTAACCTGGTTGGTAAAGGCCATGCAGTTCTGCAGCTCCTCTGTATTAGAATACCATGGTCTCTGAAATGTTAATCTGGGGTCAAGTTTTGTCTGTGAACACATCAAATATGTCTTTCAAGATGACATTACCCAAATTTGTCAATAAGTAGTATGAGACAAAAACAGACTGGAAGCTTATTCCTTTTTCCTACAGTGCCCACTGTCTGAAAACATGCCACATTACCCCCCTTTTTTTAGTAGTATTGTGGCTTCATTGTGGCCACTGGGAACAGATGTAAAGCCTTTTGATTTCCGATATGATTGGATAACGCATCCTGTGACACACATGTTTTCTTGCCTTGAGAAATGTCCAGGCATGGCAACTATAAGCCAGTCCAGTTCATGGACTGTGAGGATCAGTGCTTTATATTAATATCCAACTGAGCGTAACTTCACCACCTATACACACCCACAAACTTCAGTCAACTTCTAAACTAGTTTACAGCCTGCTTCTTACTTAAGATTAGAAAGGAAGAGATTAGAAATGTATTCCCTTTTTTTTTTGACATTTCTGTGTCATACCCAGAATAGTGCCAACTTCATTCTCTAATGAGTCCTTTGTATCCCTCTTTATGTGGTTGGCCCTCATAGCAAGTGCTCATAAAAATACACCACCCCCACTGCTGCTGGCTGAGACTTGTTTGTGCATGTTTATTATCTTTGTTTACTCCTTTGTGACACGTGTGATTTTGTTTCTTTGTTAATTGACTGACAGTTAGATAAACCCTTAAAATTGTGCAGGCCTCGAGGGTGTTAAGACAACGCTGTCCTGATGGCAGGGGTGGCCTCCTGATGTTAGGCACAGTGCCCATAGTTAAGTGCGTTTCTTCAGAGAAACTGTTTAGAACAGGCAAGAAGGCTTATGTCTATTGCTTGCGTGCAGCTGGAGGAGAGTTTTGACTGGCTATGTTTAGGTATTACAAATATCTCAGCCACTCGCATTCCTGCTGTTGGGATCCTGTCTTGGCCCCCCTCTGTTGCTATGGTTAGTGCACCTGTGCGTCAAAAGCAGTTTGTTGCAGACAGTCAATTTAAATACATTCAGAAACTCGAGAAGCTGTTTGCTGTAGTGTAGTCAGACAACTGAGGATCTCTGTCAGTCTGCCATGTAAAAAAAACGACAACATTTTTTCATATAATTTCTCTTTTTTTTTCCTCTGCAGTGTTTTTTTGTTGGAATTCAATCAAAAGTCTTTCCAAACCCACCATTTTATCTCTCCTTTTGCACATTTCATTTCTCCTGTTTGATATAAGTAGAGGTTTAGTGTTGTGGCAGTGACAGAAATAAGTAAGTCAGGGACTGTGAAAGAGTGGTTTAAGTGTCCTCTACACAACAAGTGGTTGTTTAGGCGCAGGAAATTGGGTTAACATGGTTGAGAATGTTCTCAGCTCGAGAAAATATCTGATAACACAGCCAAAAATCCTGTGTGCTTAGAACCTGGAGCTATTAATGCAAGCGGGTGTTAAATTGCATCAGACATTTTACAGTTAAGCGCCACCTAAAGTCTATTGGTAAAGTACGTGTTGGTGCCTGTGCCAAGTTGTAAAATCTACATGAGGCCCTCTTATGTAGTTTTCATCTTTCTGATGTGAGAGCTGCCGTGTTTGAAAACTGCTTTACATCATTTATGGACTGCTGGCAGGTCAGCCATTTTCATAGTTATACATGTACAAGAATTTGGCTTAAGGAGGGCATAAATTGTTCTTTCAATGGAAAGAATGGAAAGGGTTTCATACAGTGATAAATGTCATATTTGTTGGAGGCCTTGTGTGAGTAGTATACCCACTCTTGCATCAGTTTTTTCTGCTCTGTTGACCCTTTTTTCTTTGCTTTGTTCTGGCAGTCAGCTTAAGCCAAGACTTCCAGCTTAGAGCTTGCTTTACATTAACAGCACATCTGCAGACCCTTTGTTGAGTAAAAGGCATGGAAGGGCTGTTTAGAATCAAGACAGCAAATTATCAGGCCCTCTTCGAAATCTGTTGAGACTCTTTGTGAAGTCTTGAGCTTATCCTCAGACACAGACAGCCACCTCCGTGATTACATCTGAACACACAAACAGACACTCCATAATACCAAATGCCAACTTTTTTTTGTAAATATCTCCTTCCAGAAATACTCACCCTGCTTTCCAGAAAAAAAGGCTGGGTGGAGTAGTTTACCTCTTTCCCTCTGAACATCTGCCCACCCAGCTTCTTTGGCTGTCTCTCTTCCCTGGCAGTAAAGTGATAGGCGTTGCTATGTGCTACATAAGGATGACAATAGCCCAGGTCAGTTTATGTGCAATCATTAGTATTGGCTTGGGACACAGACTTTGAGCCCACCAGGATTGAAGATGGACTAGACCACCCTGAGATGTTGCTGATGGGGATTACTCAGATAACTCGGTTCCAAAAGAAATGTCAGTACTGTCACTTAACCTGCAGTCAAAAATGCTAGTCTTTCTTGCATTTAAATTAGTTTGTGGCTGCAACTAACCTAAACTTTCAGAGTTTAATGTTAACTACCCCCTGAAAAATATACATAAAAATAAATTCCCAGATCTAGTCTTATAGCAAGGTCTTTTACAAGTAAGGTGAGAGACCTGCATGTTTTTCGCAGTATGACAGTGTTTGATGATGCCAACAAACAGGCAAGACGCTGCCAGCTCTTGTTCTGGACTTTTGTGTGTTGGCTGTAGTTCGTACTGATTTAAAAATAATCCTGCTCAATCTGCTTGATTAGGAATCAACTGCAAGTTATGCAAAGTGTCGCAGGTACTGGTTTGTCATTATGAAACAGTAGGAATTGCTACTTCAGTGATACAAAGAATTGTTTTTTGTCTGTTTTTAAATCATAGTTACATGTACCTGCCACCCCTCTCCTCTTTCATGACAGGAAAACAAAGCAGGAAAGTAAAGAAAAATAGATTAGAAGATAGAATTGATAAAATAGATTCATCATTTTTTATGGGGAACTTTGACTGACAAATCAGCTTCCCCAGATGAACTGAGTGACCACTGGGCAATCCTCTCAGGCACCACTGCACCCGATTTTGGCAATGATATCAACAATGAAGGCCGTTTATCTGAGTCATGCCAGCAGGCTCCTCTGTGCTTTTGTGTCCTAATTTGAGAGCAAAGCAGCAGTTGAATTGCTGGCTGTGCTGCTGTTTTAAAATGTCTGGTTGTGGAGTAAGGGCCTGGTTTTGTCCTGATTAAGTGATGAAGCTAAGAAACATAAACACGTGCCAATGAGGTCCTGGTCTAAAGAGTAGGAGCTTGATGGATATGTGGATGTAACGTTTGGTGGCCCTGTCTGTCTCTACCTGCCCTGTCACCTTATCTGTCACTTTCTTGAGTAGTGAGGCCTAAAAATAGGCTCATGTGTAGTTTTCTTGCTTGCCCCTTTGAAGAATCATTTTCCCTCCATCTGGTCTGGTGTTTATTTTCTGTTTATTCAGAACAGGTCTGCAATCACTGCTTAATTTCTTAGTTTGGTCTTATGTCATTTTTCCCCGGCCTTAATACCAGTGACATCTATGATTAATTTTGTTTGCAACTTCACACTCATTGTCACTTTTCAAAGTGATACAGGGGGATGAAAGTAGAGCCTCCATGTGAATTGGCCCATGTTGAGGTTAATGATGCAACTTCCATATGACGACGTTTCCAGATTGCTAAGTTCCAGTTTAATGTAAAGTGAAGTCAAGACAAAGAAAGCAAACATGCTGCAGAGAAAGTAATTCGAACCATGTTTGTGTGAGCAGAACCTGGCCGAGCTCTCTTAATTTTACTCAGGTATTGTTTTCAAAACAATGTAGTCATGGAAACCAGAGTCCCAAAAACTCTTATTTATTTTTCTTTGTTTGGTGTTTTTATGTGTTCTTTTAATCCTCTTAGAGACCAATCCATTTTTAAATCAGACTTTAACACTGTAAGAACGCAGATAGGGTTGTATTTGTATATTCAAGTCTTGCTAAATTATTTGTGTTGTTTGATTTAGTAACAAACGCAGGTGCACACACTAACTGCAGTGTCCTTTTTTTAATATAAATATAAATCTACTAGCTGCAGGCTGGATAGTAAATCAAGATCGTCTTACTCTTTAAACCAATGTAAAGTCTAGTATTTGTTGCAGATTCTCTTTCACCTTTGTTTTATGCAGCAAGCAGACTGTTTTAATTTTGATGTTAGTGTTATGTGTTGCATTACCAGTCACATATTTACAGCTTATATAGCATCTTATGTTGTTATGACCCTGCAAATAACTTCCTCTAAAACCTGCTTTTCCTGCAGATATCTACTTGAGTTGTCTAACTCAGATAAATATCAACTTCAGAAGATCTTAAGAACAAATTGTTGCACAAAAGGGGAACTTTTTTATCACTCGCACTGAATAGCCATTGTAAACAGAAGAGACAAATAACAAGCAAAATCTGTTAGTTCCCATATTGGTACCAAACTGTTGTTTACATTTTTAAAAACTGTGAACCTATACTTTGATAGATGTTAATAGAGCAGTCTGATGTCAGTTTGCCTGAAAGGAGTATTTGTTCTGCCACTTAGAAGATACAGGAACCTCTATTACTCAGATTATCTGTTGTGACCTCCTTCAACTCCTCCATCTCATCCTCACCCTCCCCTCCTGTGATGTCTTTAAACATTTGGTGACCCATTGTACCTTTTGTCATCTTCTGTAGGATCTGTTCCTGGCTGAGATGCTGCAGAACAATAAGGAACAGATCGTGTGTTACCATGAACACGACTCCCTGCTGGACCACAAAGAGGAGGAAGCCTTGAGCGAGGAAGATCGCAAGGCTGCGTGGGCCGAGTATGAAGCAGAGAAGAAGGTAGGCAAGGAGGGGAAAAACTCTCACATACACATGCATGCTTTATCTGATATATCCAGCAGTTCCAAAATCAAAGGCACACACATACAGAACTTAGTACTTGTGTCCATCATCCTCCAAATCATTGACATCAAAGTGCAAGGTGAGCCGAGAGAGGCCCCACTTTGGTTTGTCGAGATCTGTGAGTTAGTGTTGGACCTGCACAATAATTTCATCACTGAGAGTAAGCAGATGACAGACCACCACCACTACTATGATTGTCATTTTGGCCAACCATCAGGCTATTGAGCTCTTACACAAGTCACTGAGAGGTTTGTCTAAGCAATCTCAGTGCTACTTACTGGAAGTATGGAGGTCCTCAGAGGGTGTGGGAGTCCTGTCTGTGTTAAACTCTTCAGTTTTATCTCTTGTCCTCTCGCACCTCCCCCCATTGTCCCCTCCTCTTCCATCTCTTTTTTTGCAGGACAAATCAATGGGCAATTAGTTGGGTTTATTTGAAGAGGTATATGGGGGGGAGTGGTGTTGTTAGAGAGCAGGAGCAGGTCTCGTCTCCCCCCTGTGTAATCCTAGATTCTAATTCACCCTAATGATTATTTTTCCAACATACTCCCTCTCCTCTGCCCTCTGCGCGCCTTAAGCGGCTTTTCCCTCAGAGCTCCTCTGCTTTTCAAGAGAACAGAGGGTTCTTAGTCGCAGGAAAATGTGGCGCTGAGGTTAAATGGGGGGATTTCGATTGTTCGCATCGCTGCAATCTGTCATACACCAAAGATGCACAAGTACCCACTTTCATTCACTAGAAGCTGTTCTAGTATCACGTTGTATACTCTTAGCTTTGAAAGAGAAATGACTGGAACGTAACCCTGCCTCTGCTAATGTCTTCACAACTTAAGGGTTGGCTGATGGTGGCCAGGAAAAGCTATGTGTATGAATATCAGATTTGCAACTCAGGAAATGGGAAAAACTGTGAGAACATGATCGGGCGCCCAAAACCAAACTGAACCCAGTAGCCCTCGGTCTCACAGGGATGACTTCAGCTCGGTGCAGAGCTTAGAGAGGCTCATGTCATAAATTTAGATTTCAGACGCTGAGTTTGGAAATGAAGTCAAGTCTAGATTTTGTGTCTGTCTGAAGAGTCTGCAGAACATCTGAGGATGCAGCTGAGTCCAATACTGGCTGCTTGTTAATAGCAAACCCAAAGTGTGTGTGTGTGTGTGT
>JAQNCA010000032.1:10200762-10245238 GCA_029783725.1 Acanthurus tractus | reverse complement strand
AGAACATCTGAGGATGCAGCTGAGTCCAATACTGGCTGCTTGTTAATAGCAAACCCAAAGTGTGTGTGTGTGTGTGTATGTGTGTGCTTTGTGGTTGTTTTGAGGTTTTGTATGGTTTAAGCCTGCACACCTGTCTCTGACCAGGTCCAAAGACCCCCACTGGCCCCCAAAACACGCACATACACATACACCCTCTACATACCGGATGGCCAGATTACAGGGCACGGGAAAACCATCTGCAGCAGAGGCTCAATTACACACAAACATCGGCATCCTGCTGGCCTTTACTGGGACAAGACTGTTTACCTCAGGTTGCTTTTCTCACACACACCCGTTTAATACAAGAGGAGCGGGCTGATACCATACTGGCCACTCTCATGGAGTGAAACCAGTTAACCAGTGCGAAGGAACAAAAGCTTTGTTCTCAAGATCGACTGAGTGTAAAGTGAGGACAACTAACGTCTCTGGTCACGGCGATGGAATGCAGTCTCTGCCATCATGCCATTGGTGGCTCTAACACCTGCCTGAATTATGTGTACTAATCATGCTTTTTCTGTTCGCCCCCCTCCCCTTTCATTGCTGTCTTAAATCTCTCAGGGTCTATCCATGAGAACCAACTACCCGGCATCATACTCCCAGATGGACATGGGCTCCACCAGCTACTTCTCCTACAACGTGGCAGCTTTGGCCTCCATGACCAACCAACAGCTGGAGGTAAGTAATGAGCTCCACATGCCCCTCTCCTGCCTCACACTCCTCCCTCTCCTTCCCCCACGGCATGGCGCCCCACATTCCTCAGACCCCACTGCTAATTGTGACAACAGTCTAGTAGCCGACATGCCCGGCTCTGCCCCGCTCCTCCACCCAACAGTTCATAATACTCCATGTCTGGGACAGCAGCTATTTATACACAGAGGTATATCTGACTGAGAAAGAGGACAGAAGGTCCAAGAGGCAAGTTGTGTTTTTCAATAAGAAAGTCAACTGAGTGTGAAAATGCTGTGAGGCATGTGAGAAATAATGTTGCAGCTGTATCTCTGAAAGCAGACAGACTCTCACAAACTTTGAAAAATCATTTAGTAACCCAGTAAGTGCTGCATCCTCCTGTAAAGAAGATCATGTCAGCAGGCTTTGAGAGCTTGAAATCAAATGAAACAGCTAAAGCTTCCACCTCACTAGCTTAAAGAAAGTTTTAATTGCTAATGTCCAGCACACACAGAGCACAATGACTGTTTATTTGTCTTTTGTGCTTTTTGCCATCTTATGAATGTAAACGCTACTTTTATGATACATATTTCCTCACCAGCTAGTAGCTAACTGTTACTGCCGTTTTGTGCCAGGCAGAGTAAAATAAGTACAGCTTTTTACATGTATTAGTTGCATATAGGTGAGGATTTTCTTCTATTTTTTCTTAATGAGCAGTAGCTTTGACATTACATTTCATTTGACATAAAGATCACCCTCTACTAAATAATGACAAGTAGTTGATACTTGTCAATAAAGACTCTCAGTTGTATCCACTGCTCATGTGAAAATAAGAAAAGCTCATCTGCCTCTTTTTTGATGTTGTTTATCTCCTTCATTTGTGTCCAGGACCTTATAAACCAGGGACGACAGAAAGTCTTTGCAGCAACAAATGCTTTGAAGGCTTTATCACAGGAGACACTGGAAGATCATATCGCCAATGTGGTGAGTGTCACAAGAAGCACTTTGTGTAGTCACATTAGTTATTTATGTTAGTCGAGTTGTGATGGCGGTTGAGGCTGATGTGTGAGCTGTCCTCTCTCCCCACAGTGGAAGGAGAACCCGTCACTCACAGAGAGTCAGGTCCAGTCTATGGCCCTGGGTCGACAGGCCACGGTGGAGCTGGAGCTGAAGCGTAGGGAAGCCGTGTACAGAGACGTTCTCACCAGGCAGCAGACGGTAAGAGGTGCACTGCAAATGAGCCACAGAAGCTTATAGCTGAAACACAGTATCTGGTAACAGCATTACAGTTTTCAATGGCAATATTTTTATTGATGGTGCTTAAAGGAAATATGCTGACATTAGAAAGTTTAATTGAATGATCATTAGTAATGTGAACCTCATGACTGAGCATGTAGACACATTTGTTCCCAGGCTGCAGATGTTCGTGGAGAGGGAGAGGTTAGAGAGAAGGAGGGAGGTACACAGCTGCCCAGGATTTAGAGCCTCAGGTGCACAATGCGACACAAGTGAAAGAGCAGTGGATCAGTCTTTTGCTTTTTTTGGTATCATAGGTAGGAAAGGTAAAACTATTTTCAACCACTGGTCAAGAAAAATTAGGGAGAAGAAGCTTTTTGTGTGACTAACAGATACTATGTAAGGTTTTTAAATATATATTTCTGTAAAATTATTCCAGCAGAATATTTAAAAGGGCATTTTTTTGGTCAACTGCCCAATGGCAACTCGTCCTCTAACATTACGCTGCTGTGCTCAATTGATAGTGCAGTGCTTCAACATGTAGCATTGTATATATACCATTTTAATATTGCATTTGCCTCTTCTACTTAGATCAGCACCGAAATCAGCCTTTACATCAAATGCTCATGAATGTTTCTTGTCCTATTCGGCTAGTTGTTTATGTATTTAATTTTGTTTTCTTGTATTTTTTTTTCTCATGAGCTCTGAACCTAATAGTTGTTGGTCTTGCTTCTTGACGCTTAATTAACCATATAATAATAATTTTGTATTTATTCTTTCTGTTTCTGTCTACACAGCTCATGATGTTTGTGCAGAAGCTGATTAACAACAGGAAGGTGCAGGAGCAGCAGCTGGCCATGGCTAACCAGGCCAGCTACCTGAACCAACTGGCCCTGCAGAATGGCATGATGGGAGGCAGTGGATTCAGCCAGATGGACCTGCTGGGGCTTTACCAGCAGTTCCATGGCTTAGGAAAAAATCCTGGGCCCTCCAAGGGCCTGTAGGTCAGAGGGACTCTTCCTCAACCCCAATTCAGCTAGTCGGCTGCCAGTTGCCCAATTTGAGCGAGGCACAGTAATAAACGCGCTGAGACCGTTCAGAGCTCAAAGCAAACGGCTGGAGTAGGTTTAAGACTAAGCTGCTGTTCACTGGGGCGTCAGGAGGGATAAACTCTGTTTTTTATTCTGTAGTTCACTGACAGAAGGGGGAATATAATGTATAAATGACTTTGTGAAAGGTGTCCATTAGCAATTTCAACAGAAAAAAAATGTATATAGCGCCTTAATGTTATTCAAGTTCTATATCTTCATTTTACATGTATTTAAAGACAATAAAGTTTTACCCCCAATGCTTTTGAGCATTGTATTGTTCGCCCCTTAAGAGAGGGTTTCCTTATTATTTAAACTCAGTTTTTTATACTGTTTTAAATACCTAACTAAACCTGAGTGGGACCAGTGTTGTTGGTGATAGGACTCTCTGATGCAAAGCTCTTCATGGTTATAAGCCCTGGTAGATTCCTTCACCAATATCTAGCAAAGCAGATGGCTAATGGTGCTGCAAAGTCCTGCTCTTTTTGGGAGAGAGAAGAAATTGACAAGTCAATGAAAAATAGAAAAAAAAAATAATAAAAAAATATGGCCTTATATTCATTTCCTAAAAAATCTCTGTAAAGTTCTGAGGTTGAATCTTTTCTATTATGCTTTTCAGTGTTTACATTAGTTGTCGCTGAACATGATAACGGAATGCTAGTGTCGTTCAAAACTGCCTGCCGATTCCTATGACCTTTTTTGTAACATGATTCCCATTGTCATGTGTTGTCTAGCATAGCACTGTGCGTCCTGTTCATTGTTTATGTTCCACTTGTGTTGATCCCAAACTTGGGTGAGTGACTGGGTCTCACAAAGCACAACCAGCTCAGCCGGATGTCACAGGGCCCAAAACATTTTCCCTTTACTTGTCCGTCAAAGCTTGAAATGTGGGTTTCATGCTGGATTCAATAGAGTAAAGACTGGAAATCTTATTATATCTGGTTGATCTGGGTCTTCTGCTTTGTGGGAAATGCCTTCTGGAAACTGTAGTCTCACCAGGCAGGCCCCCAGACTACCTGTATTCTACTTTGGCACATTCTTGCTTCTAAATGCTTAAACTTGTGTAGCTGTAAACCATGAGGAAAATGTACATTTCTCATTAAGAGATGCCTGATGTCTCTAGTTGGCTCCTGTGTTTGCACAAGGTGTATTTCATAAATGTAGACAAACTTTTTGGCCCTCCTCTAAGAATGTTCTTATGTTAGCAAATACACCAACATAATTTGCCATGAATCTGATCTGCTATTATCTTGATAAGTATTTAATATAACATTTAATAAAGTGACCAAAAGGATAAGCAACTCTTGTGTTTGAGTCATTTGTTTTTCAGGACTGAAATGATTTACAGAGCATTCCTTTGCACTGACTTTATCCATAAAGGGTGATTTTGTTAAAAGACTTTGTCATTCTGTTGAATTTCTTTCTTTTTGAAGTCTTTGACAAACTTTTTATTATACAACATGCTCCATAAGGTATCTGAAGTCCATCTGAGTGTGAAGTCCGTAAGGCTTACGCCCGTATTTGAGAGTCGTAAAATCTGCTAACAAAATATCAGCTAGTGTTCGGAGGGTTTTTATGTCTCTATTACAATTAATGCAGAAAAATTTAGCCTAGGTCCCTTTTCTGAACCATGGTCAGTGTCTTAAAACTAGGCCATGAGTGGTGTTGACAAAAAAATGTTTTGATCAGTTCTGGTTATAATTGACAAGTGAACAAGATGTGTCTTCAATTGGAAATCCGAACAGTTATTTGAGTTTTCCAGTGCTCTTTGAAAAACTGACCTTGTAACACTGATTGAAAATGACCTCAAACATCTATTGCTTTTCCAGTTAGGCCTACTCACTCACAAACCGACTGCAAAAACATATCCTCATGTCTTATTGACGCTTATTGTTTTACCTGCACTTTCATTCAGAGTCCCTGCCCAACCTGAGCCAGTAAATCAACAAACCAGACTTTTATTTTGTAACTTTAAATTAAATTAAAAATTGTAGATTATGTAGACGAACTTTATTGGATTTCTTGTCAAGATTTAGATAAGCTGAGATAAATGTCATGTCTTGTACATGACATTACAGCCAGCAGCTGATTAGCCTAGCTTAGCATAGAAACTATAAATAAATCTACCCATTGTCTTTGACTGCTTATCCTTTGAAGGGTCTCAGGGGGCTTAAGTCCATCCCAGATGACCGGGGTTAGTGGCTGGTTGCACCCTGGATAGGTGGGCAGTTCATCTGGGGCACATACAAAATAGAAACAGGGACACAAGTTTTTCTTTATGCCATGGAAACAAAATCTGGTTTGCTATACAACCATAGAGATTGAACAAAGTCACTTTGCCTGACCAAGAAGGCAAAGTTATGGATCCAAAGTGTCACCTTGTGTGAACCCTCAGTCTATTTTTTTTTTTTTGCGATTAATTTTTTATAAAAGGTTTAAATGAACAGATCTTAGTGTGCTGACCAGACGGCTTTAAAGGTCTATTTTAATAGTGAGTAGAGGCAGGCTAACCAATTTCTCCGCTTCCAGTCTTAATGCTAAGCTAAGCTAACTGCTGGTCTAAGAATTCATATTTACTGTACAGATAAAGTGGTATTGATCTCCTGATTAAATTCTCAGCAAAATCGCAAAGTCTATTTCTCAAAATGTGTAAGCCAGATAGCAGACGTATCCTAATGCATTGTCCCCGTATTTCACACCCAGTGCCTTTTGTCCCACTCTCTTCTCCCTTCAATCTTTCATCTATTTTTCCCTCTCCCGGTATTGTTTTCATTTCTCAGTCTGCCAGGGTTTTCCCCTGCATGTCTTTGACTTTTCCATTCCCTTCCCCCAGGGGAGCTTGCTCTCACAGCTTACAGATATCTGCCAGTGGAGAAACATTACAACTATTGCAGATGTTGAAATGTTGATCCCATCCCCTCTCAGCCCCAGATTACCACCACTCCAGGTTTGCGGCACATCCCTGCTGGTTCTCTGTGCAGCAGGCAGCTGTTTCTGTCCATTGAAAAGGCTTGCTGCAGACTGCAGTGTTGTGGAGTCTGCGAGGCCCCTGCAATGAACAACCAATCACTACTCTAAATCCATGCTGATGTGTAAAGCCAATTAGGGGTTGGGATCCAGTTGCATAAGGAATCTGATTTTGTACGGTGGATGTAGGCTGACTAAGACCTTGTGGAGACAGAGAGGGTCTGTGCACATTACTTGGTAAAGGGTTTAAGAGGGCAAATTGGCATAGGATTGTGTTGGTGCTCTCCTCTGGGAAAAAATCTGCAGAATCTTTTTACCTCATTTTCTCTCTTCCCATTTGACAGCAGTACAAAAAAGCCATTTGGTCACTGCTTTTAAAGTTTTTTACATTATGGGTTTTTTGATGATAATGACTATTCTACATAATAATGGTTTCTTAGTACTGTTATCTTACATCATCAAAGCCTAAATCACTTTTGTCCAGACAAAAGAGAGCTAATTTTTTGTCTTGCTCAAAGTAGATGGAGAGGAGTTACACAGCTGTTAGCATGCACATGCAGTTCAGCTCTTTTAATGATTATGCAGAAAGTTTGAGGTTAAAAGCTTTGCTGGTATTTTGTCTCACAAGTAATTGAAAATTGAAAGTCAGCACTGTCTGAGAAAATGAATGACATCCATCTTTGTGCAATCATCTCTCTGCCACATTTGAAGTCAGCATCATACTTAGCTTGCTGTAAAAAAGAAGCCCCCTCCCCTAATGTTGCCTCCATGTCCTCATGGCCCTCATCAGGTTAGCCCCTGAGATTGAGGTCGCAGATTATTACCTAAAGGCTCATTTTACCAATTTTCTCATAGAGTGCTAGTTATCTTAAATGACCTTAAACAGAGGTATCACAAACGTTGGATTTCTGCATAATTACTTAGAGAATTAAACTACACATGCATCCAACATGGGCTTTATATTTTTCTACTTGAGGCCAAAAAGGTTACTGGTCACCCCTTTAATCACAGGTCTCTTCATTATCATGTGAAAACTACAAATGTCAACCTCACAAAGAGTTGGAATCATCAACATCATTTGAATTTATCCTCTTGGAACCATGAATGTCTGTACAAAACTTCAGGCTGATCCATCCAACAGCTGATGGGATATTTCAGCCTGAAACAATGTGGCAGATCAACTGATGATCATGCTAACATGGCTATGGATACAATGAAAGAAATGCAACATTCACATAGATACTATATCTGTTTTTAATTGTACATCACATTTTTATCCAAGCAAAAATAGTCTCTCACAATGAGCTCTCGATAGCAGGACAATTTTATTGTCATGTTCATTGCAGTTTTTAGTTGATTTTTGGTGTAATTTCAGTAGAATCTACAGTCCAGATAACTTCAAGTTCATTACAAAATAAAGTCTTTGCAATAAATAAATATATAGATTTATATTTATACTTTATACGTAGAAAATAAATATATTGTACATCTCATAAATAGGATCACCCATATGTACACCTCAGCTGCTTGCATTTTTAATAATGTTCCTGACATTCTGAACATTACAAGTCACCATCCTTTAAAAAAGAGTCCAATCATTTATGCTTTACAACCACAGTCAGAGAAGTGCTTTTATCCCGAGCTTAATCACTTGTTTTGCATGCAATTCCAACGAGAAACTGCTTGATATTTCATTTAGATGTGATGAATGAGATCTTAACTCTCCCTCTGATGGTTACATGGGAGAACAAGCGAGCCTTCAGCTGGGACTGGGGATGTGCAGTAAGTGCTCTTTCATCTATCACACATTCATCTCAGAGATTTTATTCCCCCTCTTTCATCTTTGATTTTATAGACGATTTAATAAAACTCCAGTTCTGCCTCATGTTCATTCACTCTCCTTACAGACTATTTAGTACCTGACTATTCCAACCTGTAACTTAACATGCATGTAGCACACAGTTTGTGTATTTCTAACCCTTCTTTTGTCTGTCTGCGTATGTGAACTCTGCTCTCTCTTACTTTTACCATGACCGTGTGTAGTGCATGACAAATGCACAATGGGATATCTGCAGTGCTTTTTCTCATTTTAAGCTCCTAAAAGTCTCTTCTTGGTGTCCTTATAGTCAAACATTAATTGTTTCCCACACCAGCTTATTGCCATGCAGCTTTGCCAAGAGCCCTGATTCCACTTGTCAAACCATCACTTCAGTATCTACGCTTTTACCGCTAAAAAAGTGGTTATTGATTGAAAAAAAAAAAAACATGGCACCCGATGGGTCGTCCTGATCGCCCCACAGCTGGGCGTTCATGCAGCCTCCTCCATCCATGTTGGCAGTGGTTATACAAGATCACTTTCCCTCCCTCTATGCGGTCACAAGACCACTGCAAAGGCAGAGGAGCGACGTCCAGGAACATGCACAATGTTTATGTCAGTGCTGTAACGAGTCTGCAGTGGGCTGAGGCGTAAACACAGTGACCTCAGGGGGAGTTGAGGGTAAACAGTTCTGTACCGAGTCCAAAATATCCACGTCGCCTCCTCTCTCCTCATCTTTTATGTCTGTTCCTCCGATTGTAACCAGTTCTCCGAGGGTAAGCTCTGGTCACCTGTACTGGAATAAATCCCTGTACGCCTGAGGGATTTTTTCAATCTCCACGGGCCTCGGTAAGAAGTGGGTGAGTTTCTGGTGTTTTTTAGTCCTGCTGCCCTCTCTGGGCGAGCCGTCCTTGTTTAAGGCCACATAGTAGAAGCGTCCCGTGTCTGTGTGCTTGTACAGAGTCGAAGCGTAGGTGTTGTACCAGTTCTCCTCAAACTGCTCCCTGAACACACATTCTGCTGTCAGCTTCTTCTGCGGGAAAGAAAACAACACATTAGTCATGTCCTGAAGCCCTGCTCACACAGCAGCGAGCGAGAAAAAAGACCAAAGTTTGCAAACAGCAACAAATAATTGTTTATGTCTTCAATAACTATCTTGGACAGACTGTACTCGAAGCAGAAATGAACCAGTAGAAACTCATTTCGGCAGGTGCTCATTATGAAAAAAAGAGCGAGAGTCATTACAAGCAGCTTTTCACTTCACGCCCCAAACTCACTCCTCAGACCTGTTAACCTTTCGTTGTGTATGGAGAATCATTTCCCTCCCTGTGATGCAAGAAGAATAGCGAGCAGGCTTACAATCTTTCCTTGCTCTCTTACTTACACACACACACACATGCACACACACACAGAGCAGCTCTCAAAGCCTCAGTATTCACTGACAGCGCCGCATGAGCGATGGCTGCGGGTTCAGCAGGTGAGACTGTGCTGGCTGAGTGAGTGTGTGGGAACAATAAGAGACATCAGGGTTAGAGCTGCTCTCCTGCCAAGACCACTCAGTCATGCAGCAGCTCTGCAAGAAGGCCGAACCTCAGTTGAGTCAGGGGTATCGCTGTGGACCAGGAGCCAAACATGCACTGTTTTTTGAGGGTGTCCTAAACAATTGCAACCCCCCCCCACCCCCCATTCTCCCTCCTGCACACACTTATCCATGAACTTGGAAGTTTTTTTGGCTAAGACAATGCAGCTTCTTTACACAGCGATCAGTCAAACTCTGCCTTCAATAACACAAGTTATAGTTCTGGTGAGTGTTTGTGCAAGAGTCTTGGTTTTTTATTCCAGCAGCAATTTTGTTGATTGGCTGTCAGGGCTCTGCTTGGCTGCGGCTGTGTGGTGAAGCTGTTGTCTGTAAACACAGTCCCGAGGGCACATGACTGGGCCGGCTTTGTCCTAATACACACATACACACACACAAAAACCTCATCGGATCAAAAGCTCTTCAAGGTCTGGTGGTTGTGGGACGGAAGCTCCCTTCTACCTGTTACCCTCCCCTCCTGGCCTCTCAGCCTCAGACAGACACGTCTACATCGCTCCCTCTGTCAGTCAGGTGACTCAGTCAGGTGTGTAATTACCCCCACCCCCACAAATCACTGCCTCCCACCATCACCTGCCCCCCCCCGCAGGGTCAAAGCCCCAGGATGCCAGACCCTGATAGCACCAGTAACAATATCTGCACTTTCAACATAATGACCGTGCCTAAAAGTAGCCTCTGTTCGAAATGTTCAGAGCTGGAGGGGGTGGTGGGGGTGTCTATGCCCTGAGGGGCCCTCGGGTAATGCCCTGGGACACCTGATACAGGTAACTCTCACATACTTCCCTTTCATTGTCTTTATCTCTTCCTTTTCCTCTCTCTCTCTCTCTGTCTCCAGATAGCAACCTCACGTCAGACAAAGTCAGCTCGGATGAAAAAGATATTTTCTGATATATGACATTTACTGTGGAAAAGCACAAGATATATCTCCCATGTTTAACACAGCAGTCCAAACTCCAGTCCAGCTGTGCACAGGGAGGTAATCTTCACCAAATTCACCCACACCACATATCCAGAGTGACTCCAAACGTTCCTGTCTCCACTTTGGGAAAATATGTAAATATTTCTGCATATCTCAAAACTAAATGAAGAGGTTTGTGTGTTCTCTAAAGCTACAAAATCTGCTTGTCCTTGAACCTCTTTATATGGAAAACAAGTATGAAATGCTACAAAATGTTTCAGTCAAAAAATTCATCATCTTTTTTTTTTTTTTGGATCTACTTTCTTTATGACCTGACGGAAACCAGCAGCAGGAGGGGGATGTGGCAGAGAGTGTGGGACTCTGTTAAAAAAAGCACATGCTTGTTTTGTCTCACTGTGGTTTTCCCATCTGCCACGTATGGGAACCTTGATAACAAACTGACTCTCAGATTTCTCCTGAAAACTTACTTTGAAACCTCAGTGCTGATGCATGTTATGAAAAAAAAAAAAGCTGCTTAATTCTCTGAGAATGGCTGGAGAACAGTGTATTCTGTAAAGCAAGTGATGTGTATCAAGTGCCAGACTTGTTGTGAATGAGACCCTGGGCTGCATGGCGAGGGCGGGGTTGTGAATGAAAGGAGGTTTTTTCTTTTTTCTTTTTTGACTCACCGACCCATAGAGCTCTCCTTTCTCATTCATGCCGAGGTAGAGTCCAGCGTCCACCCCTCTGATGCTGACCAGGCCCACTGCCAAGCTGATGAACTCCAGGATACCTGAGGTCAAACAATGAACACACCAACACACAATGCACAGGAAGCAGTCAGAAAAACCCACAAACACACACACACAGCAGCAAGTGGCCTCCATTTATTTGACAGTAATAAAGGAGAAATATGCACCAGTTAACTAGTTTTGGCAGTGAAAGCTTAAATTTTGCTGCTGAATTCGTGTTACAAAATCAATCATTGTTGCCTCGTGTCTTCAAAATGTGCCTTTAAAATCACTATTTTTTTTTATTAAAGCATCTTCTTACAAAACTGTTTCATAGTTGTAAAAGAAATGCTGTTTTAAGCCCAGTACATAACAATTGTTTCATTGATTAAAGCAGAAACCTGGAACGTAACAGCACCAAGTGATGATTTCTTTGATTTTTTAAATGACTTTTATTGTCTTATCCAAAGAACATAAATCACTCGTCAAATCATAGTAGTGGTGTCTACAACAGTGTTCATCCTGTCTTTGGAACTTCCCAACCGGCTACTAATACAGACTGAGAGGTAACTTTTATGGAGCTGAGATGTGGCTGCGTTGTTTAGTGGGCTGCTGACTCACAGGAAGTTAGGGTAAAGTGAATATATACTTCAAAGACGGGGGGGGAACAAACGGTAAAATTAAAAGCTATTGGCTGTTGTGATGCAGAGGTTAGTTAGAGGGGATCCAGCTGTCTGTGCTGACTGGCAGAGGCCAGCTTAAGAGCGCAGCCACCTGGTCCCCATCTCCCCGACCTCATCTGATGCCAGAGGATGACAGACAACATCCCTCTAATTTTTTTTGTGGGGTGAAGAGTGTGTTTCATATCCCTCTAATCAAAGCCATGTCTTCCTCGCAGCTCCGACAAAGACCTTGTATTTTAAAGTTAAGTAAAGCCAGAAACAAACACGCGGACCACCCATCCCTGTAAACCAGCTTGTTTTGGCTCAAATCTGAACATTAAACCTTCCCTGAATTCCGCAGTGGTCATGCTTTAATTTCGGGTTATTCCGCTCTTTCCGCGGCGAGCGGGCCGGCCTGCACCTGTGAGATGACTGCGTGGATATGAGGCGCGAGACATGTGCGTATCTGCCCCCTGACCTCATTTGTTTATCGTTCTCCCGCGAGCCGCACCTCGCTCCATTTACATTAACGGTACAGAATCTTTAGAACCGTCGGCGCGCGCGCGCGAAACATGTGCGGGCTCGCTGTTGCTGTGATAAACGCGCACGAGCTGCTTGTTTGCGACTGAGGAGAGACACCTGCCCCCCACGCGCAGCGGGGATTGCCAGAAAAAGGTGTGTTGCTCTGCTTTCCTGCGCGCCAGGTGACAGTGACGCACGACAGAGTATTCACCGGGGATGTGCGGCCGGAAAAAGCCTCTTACTTAAATACACCCCACACACTTTTGGAGTGAAAGTAATAAAAATGAATTAAATTTGCAGTACTAGACATATTAAGTACAAAACAAACAAAACCGAAAAACAAAAAATAATTTAGCAAAGTCCAATAGCAAAGTCCACAGTTCATCTCTGTCCACCTCCTTCTTTGTCAGTAGTTGTGTAAAGGATAGGCAAATGATGATAGGCCTAAATTTAACTAAGGGCTTGTTTTTTTATTTAGTACAACAAACAAGTTAGATAACAAAATCTTAAATATTTCGATTTTCTTACACTAAAAACAAAAAAAGTTCAATAGTAATGAAATGTCCTCACCAAATCTGCTGTGGTCCTGTCTTGTCCCATGCACGGTCCCATTAGGGAATATCTCCAGCTGAAAGCCGGTCCTGCAGTAGAGCTGCCGCCGCCTCAGGATCCCTTTGAGGTGCCCGAAATCCGTCGGCGACCCCCGCTGCAGCCTCCCTTCAATCTGCCCCAGTCGCTCATTCAAGCCCACTGGAGACTCCGGCAGAGGCATATTCCCGAGTGCAGGAAAGCTTTGTAAATCCAAGTCGATTGTCCCCAGAAAACTCCCGACCTCTGCCATTGTGTGCACAGCTGTCAAATTAAGCGACAACATTTAAAAAATCTACGGTGACTCAAGGAGGGGAGAAAAAAAAAAAGTTTAAGTCCGGTCCATGCACGCACAAAGCGTACCCAGCGCGCCGTGCTCCTCCAAATTAGAGGCGTCCTCTTACTTTATTGATCGTCCTTTGCTATAATCATCAGTTTGATATCTCTGTTTATCAGATGGAAAGACTCTATTATATACATACTCCCCACGCATTCTCACATTGGATATTCAAACACAAGCCACGCCTGGCTGGCATCCCTTCTTACGCGCATCAGTTTCCTTACTGAACGTGTACTTTCAGTCCAACTTTTACCACTGATGATGCAGGAGTCTGCTCTCAGAAAGCTGTTTGTCTCTTCCGACCGAACAAATCCGAGTCCTGAAGTGTCTCCTCAGAGCTCCTGCGCTCCCGATTGCGGTCCGAGGTTGTCTGATCAAACCACATCGCCTCTCCAAGGGCAGGGAACTCTGGCAACAGTTTGTGATGTATTAAACGGCGACAAAGGAGCAGAAGGAAAGATCATCACAGTTCAAAACCCAAATGGAAGTTGACACAAATGCGAAAATCTATCATAAACTGTAACAACCACTTCACCACAAAGGCAATCCATAATTTACTCTGGTTTTTTGGTCACACCATGCACTCCTGGACTCACACATAAAAAAGAGAAGGAAAACCTCAAAGCATCAGGCGAACGTTTCTCCCCCCACAAGATTATCAAAATAACTTGTGCATAATCTCGGAGCAATCCAACCTCCTGCACAAGTGTCAGTGCCAACCACTGCAGTTGGACGCTTTCATGAGAGCATTTTCTCCACCTCCTTGTTGGAAGCAGGTGCTTCCTCGCCCCTCTGCACAACGTTTGCAGTGTGCTTCAGCAAACCAGCAGCTAAACCACTTCTACTACTGGCAAGGAAGTAAAAAAATCCAAATGCTGATGACGTGTAGTATCAAATCTGACTGCTGCACAGACTGTATGAACTTTTGGAGTCCTCAGAGGTGCTGTGATAAGAGTGTTTAGGTGTTTTTTTCCCTAAACCCTCCAACATAAATCCCCCTAAATGCTGTTTTCCCAATGTTGATCCAAATAAGCTGCTGCTCCTGTACAAAACCACTGCTGCTTAAAACTTATGTAACTACATAAAATGGAGAGTTAACATAACACACCGTGAAAACAAAGATAAATAGGTACGTATTTAACTGCATAACTGCCACAATTTTGAACTTTTGGAGTATTTTTTTAAGGATGATTACATGGTTTGCATGCAAATATTAAGAATAATTTTTGGTTTTAGTTGTCAAAAAAAACACAGTGGAGTAAAAATGGAAATGTTTTTGTCTGATTGCAATGAAGTAAAAGTTTGAAGTCAAGTACCTGCTCTTGACTACTTTGCTTGAGTAAATCTACTCAGTTCCATTTCGCTACTGTTTCAATCCTTTACATCTCTTCAATCTCCTGTCCAACAGAGTATCACTGCATTACTAAGTTGTAACAAAATTTAACTCATGAGGTTTCAGTGTTTTTTTATGACAACTATCTTTTGTATGTTCACCATGTGTGAGTGACTGAGTAAAACTCTACATTTATGAACCGCACTGCAGTCACAGAGTGATGTCAGACATACAGCGTGCAGGACTCTGACATCCAAATGCTGGTTGTGAGTTCAGTCTGTCTTTGGCTGACGTCCAGAAAATATCTCCAGTTTTTGAAATAGTCACAGTTTGAAATGTGATTCACGCTGGTTATGGTTGGAGAGATATAGTAATTTTGTGTTAACAAAAAAATTGTTCTTCCAGTAGTGAGAAAGTTAAACTAAAAAAAAATCTAGCCAACAGACACAAATTTTTCATTTGGAAGCTGTGCTTATTCTCACAAAAAAAGTTGTGCCCATTGACAGTAAAAAAGATGGCCATCGCATCTCCACATCCCCCAATTTCTTTTGTTAAGAATTAAATAACTATTTTAAAACAAACTTATGAGTTTGTTAATATCAACACCTAAACATATTAAAGACTGATAAGAACTATGTGAACTGACAGAAAACATCTTAAGTGAAAATTTATTTGATGTGTTCTTGATTATTTAGTTTCACCCATGTGCTAGCATGGAGTGGCAGGATTTATGACTGTGTAGTGCAGCCAGTCACCAGGGGGCGATCAAGATGTTTTGGCTGTCATGTTGTCCATCTTTTCGTAGTCAATCATCTTGCCCATGTACTTGAACCTACAGAATAAATTTCATGAGTATTTCACAACCTGTCATGATCCTGGTTTGTACTGACAGCTGAAACCAAAGTGTCTCCACTCACGTCAAATAAATTTTTGATACTTCAGGTGCACAGTGAGCTGTGCCATCATGCACATGAAAGAGAGCACAGAGAAAAACCACCACAGATTTAATGAATAATAGGTATAATTTACGATTGAATGGGGATTTTGCATCTCCTCAGCACACATTGTGGTGACGGGTCCTGACTTGTGGCTTCGCAGGAGAGAAAGAGAGAAAAAAACAAAAACGCAGCTGTTTAGTGAAGACGTTATTTCTGTGTGAGGACTGAAATGAAAACAAACTCCAGGAGTGTTTTAATTAGTTCACTGTTCTTGAGATATCAGTGACAGCAGGATGGTGTGGAGGGGAGGGCATGATTACATCAATAACACCGTTTAACTATTAGGCATGTTATTTTAGACCTCCTTCAAGCTGTTTTTGGAAACCCCCGTCCTGAGGGGGAGTTCTCACCTCAGAGCTGCTCATCCAAAGCAGCAGCAGCAGCAGAAGCAGCAGCAGCAGCCTCCCTGTAGAGAAATGCGATTTATGACAGGCCCTGGCTTCCATGAGTGGTGACAAATAGTTTGTTAAAATTACCCAAAGTATGTATGATTGTTTTGATGTCACTGTCGGGCTTTGATGAATTTCTTGGCTTCTTGTTTTTTGGCTAATTCATCAACGTTTGTGGCGGCAGAGCAATCTATTTTGAAGCAGATGTGAGTGGCTCTCAGAGCTCCTCTGAGTGGGATACAGTATGATTGACCCTCCAAAGCGCACAGGCCTTTTTCACTGCTACTAATTATGCCACTATAAATCTTAGGGGTGTGTCATGGCTGCATTGAAGTCAGAGAAGGGACAGTGGCTTTCAGCTGGTGCGGGATATGAAAGGTGGTGGGGGTGATGAATGCCCATGGGCCTCCGCTTGATGAATTGGGCAAGGGGTTGACGAGGAGTCAGGGATGGTCAGGCTTTGTGCGAACAGACACCAGGGCCCTCACTGCAGAGGAGGATGAAAGGAGGATTCGTCTCAGCTAAAAGGGTGGAAGGAGAGGGATTAAAGAAAAGGCAGAAGGGGAGAAAGAGAGAAAGAGATTGAGCAAGTGAAACAGGGTAATAGAAAATTAAAAGGAAACACCCAACCCCCTTTTCTTCCCTCCACATGAGCATGTTCTGACTTTTACTCACTGTCCATCTCCTGCACACAAAGCTGAAATCAATCTTGAGGGCTGATAAGTGTTAGAATAAAAATCCAGAGTTGGTAAATTTTAATTTCATTGTTTGGTAGCTATTAGAGCTCCATCTGTTGCTGGTCAGGTATATTTTATAGTTAACATGGCAGATTTATGGCTGCAGACACACACACACACACACACACACACACACACACACACACACATACACACACACACACAATCCAGGGTTAAAATGTTCCCATATGCTGAGAACCTGCAGAGGATATAGAAATGAAGATAATGACCTCAAGTGCATGGCTGTGGCTTTGAAGTTGCTCTCCCATGAGTCACAGCGGGAGAGTTGAAATTGAAAATGAAGTTACACTTGCGGCGGGAATTGGGGGCTAATAAGTGCCTCACCTGTTTGTTTGGATTAGACAAACTCCATACGTGTCCTCTTCAGAGGGGTGAGCAAAGGTCTGCTTGGACAAATAAAGATAGCGCGTTGTACAGACCAAAATGGATCTGATTTGATTATGGAGCACGCACGAGGTGCATGTCTGTATTGCGCAGGGTCACCACTGATTTTAAATAAATAGTTCAACATTTTGGGAAACATACTTTTCATGCTCAGACTTAGATGAGAATATCAGTACCAGTTATGTCTGTCCAGTAAATATGAAGCCACTGCTGGTCAGATTAGTTTAGTTTAGCATCAAGACTGGAACCAGAGGGAAACAGCTGGCCCACCTCTGTCAGATTTGAACTAAATCCTTGCATCAAGATATTTAATGCTTACTGATGAGAATTTCATATCTCTGTGGCTAGAGCAGATCGACTACTTAATCAGATGGTTGGTGGTTTGATTCCCGATTCCTTCAGTCTGCAGTCAAAGTGTCCTTAAGTAAGAGACTGAACACTACATTGCAACTGATGGCTGTGCACTTGGTGTGTGAATGTGTGTATGAGTTCCTGATGATGGCACAGTGAACTGTGTGTGTGAATGCTGAGTTGTGTTTTGAATGACTTTGGGTGGTTAAAAGATTGGATGAGCACTATATAAATACATTTACCATTAAAAGTAAAAAAGGCAAACTGCTGTGGAGCTGCAGGCAGCCAGCAGATGATCCAAGTTACTTGTCTGACAAGAAGAAGCCTGCCACACCTGTAGTATGGCAAATTGTCATTTTTACATCTTTTACACATTAAACAAACAAAAAGTATTTTGTATTCAAGCCTGCTGTCCCACATGTCTTGTCTTAATGCTAAACTAAGCTAAGCAGCCTCTTGCTTTAGTTTCATATTTGACAAGTATCTGAGTGGTATTGATCTTTCCTAACTGTTGGCAAGAAAGGCTATTCAAACGTTTCCCAAAATGTCAAACACTTCCTTTAAGCACTGGCTACGATGTTTACGCATTTTATTTGGTGAATGTCTCAACAAGATGCTCAAAAAAAATTCTAATTTGTGTATGTGAAGGATGTCTCGATACAGAGAGCATACTGGTTATAGTGGAGCCACTTGCAGCCTCCCTCCCCTGTGATGGATGCCCAGTTTAGAAGAAGGCCTCCCGTTGCTCCTGATAGCTCACACGTAATCATCAGATCTGGGATCAGGTTCCTCGAACCCCTCTTAACCTTGGCCAAGTGAGAGCATGAAAAAAATGGCTGACTCAATGTCAGTGGCTATTAGGAATGGGACTCGGTATCTCATACCACCCGGTTAACAAGGCCACAAAGGGGGTCGAACCCCTGCTTCTCCCAGCCGGAGAGCAGCACAACAACAGTGCAAGGCCTGTGGAGTGTAGCTGCAGAGCGGCGCTACAAACTGCCAGTGAAGGAGAGGAGAGAGAGAGAGAGGACATCATCTGTTCTTATTTTACCTTTTGTCAAGCAGCATGTGGAAAATGATCTTCACTGTGAGTTATTTGCAGAGCTGGATTCCGTGTTATTTCATTCCCTAGCAGAGACATAACAGAGAGGGTCTCCTCTTTCACGCAGGTGGTCCTTCAGCCTTGTTCAAGGGCGCTGTGTGCGCTGGGGCAGGGGCGGGAGGGTACGCGGGTGGGAGTTGCGGGGTGGAGGGTGGGGGGGTGGGCGGCACACAGACAGATGCATGCGAATTTAGGTAATGGTGTAACATTTCAGCGCCTGCTTTCCTTGGCCACCCCTTGTAAAGATAGTGTTAATTAATTTGTTTGCTTTGCTTTCAAGCACTAACGAATGGAGCCCTCCAGGTTTTGAAAAGCCACTAGTATGCAAGGAACACAGTCTAAAACCAACATTTGTTGTACAAATTACTTGCATATGTTCTTGGGAGAGGGAAAAAGATCCTTGTCATGACACACCAACAGAGATGTACCACTATTTTTTACTCGATGGGAAAACCTTGGTTGGAATATTTCAAGTTTGTCTCCAACATTTTGATTTAGCAGTTAATTATTTGTGCTCCAAACTTGCGGTTTTGCTGTTTTCATCAGACGGCTGATTTAAATATGTACTGGAACACTAAATGCTGCGTTTCATGGTCTAATCTTCCTACTTATCCCTCGATTTAAATAGAGTTTTTAAACCCTTTACTAGCTGATTCTTCTGGTTAATGTCGCAGCCACTTATTCATCACTGAATGCACATCTTTAGGTCTGTACAGATGCAGATTCAGGCTAATGAGTCTAATTAATTCCAGTCTCACATTAGCTCCTGCTCCCGCTTCATGAATGACAGGAGTGCTTGCGATGTTCCACCTGTCCGTCCAGGCTGTAATAACATCAATAACAGCTCGACTTGTGTGTCTCGGCTCTGCAGGGCTGCGGTCTGATGTTACAGAGTGTATATGCGTGATCATGATCCTGTCTGATGAGGGAACAGGCCCTCAGAGCGAGACTATTATTCTTACAACAACACAGAGCAGGAATCTACCCTCAAACAGATGTTAGGAGCCCTTTGTAGAGCCTCTGGCACACAGCCCACCCCTACCTATCTGCACAGCTATTTACATGGCAATCCAGCTGCTCAGCCTCTCTCGTTTTCTTCTTCTCTCTCCCTCTTTCTTTCACTCCCCTCCCTCCCCCTCACTCTGCCTGCCCGTGTCTATACATTCACGCTCCCCCCTCGTTCTCTTCCTCCCTCCCGTTCCCCCCTTGCTGTTTGAAATCAAATACCCACACTCATATAAACTTTGATCAATCAAACACACTAATTTGTTTAGCTGAGGAGACAGTGACATACTGATGCAGGTTCAGTTACACAGAGATGAAAAAGGCCAGGCGTCCCGTATCTCGGAATATCTCGTTGCTGACGCAAACCTTTACCCCACACTTTATATTTAGTCAGTCCCCTCTCACAGAAAAGCCAAATATAACCCCAAAATTTCTACCTGCTACGCTGACTTATTTTCTCCTCAGTCCAAGCAGATGTGGGAGGGAAGGATTTATAATGATAACCGTTCTGGGAATCAGAGTTTATATTTGCTTTCTCATTAATCTTCTGAGGTGATATGAAATACTTTGCACTTCTATTTCAGCCAGCGTGGCCTTTGATATGTGCATACCTAGAGTAAAGTCATGTATTTAGTTTAATTTAACTCATCTATTAATTTTGGAGTAGGCCTACAGGCGGGATGTAAAAAACGTACTGGAGTGGGCACAGAGGCTCAACAGTATGCTCCCCTTTATGAAAATAAAGTCCCTTCTTGGTGTTAATACATTGTTCTTTGGACCCTCACCTTAAAGCTGAGAGAAAAACTGCAACAAACCTTTCCTGATAATAAGCAGTCTGTCATGTACTTTTTTCTCTTGCTTAGTCATCCTCTTGTTTTATCTGTGTTGTCAATATCCTCCTCTCTCTTGCTAGCTGCATGTTAATAGAGCTATCTGGAACCAGACTACAGTTACTTGTGGTTCAAAGGGACTTCAGGAAACTTTGTAAATCACAGAGTTAAAACAGAGCAGCCGAAGCACTTCAGAGTTAAAACCAAAAAGCATTCTCTCTGTAAAATATTATCCAGTTTCACTGTGAGAGTTGTTGGTGTGTGAGAGCAATACTCTGTGATTTTACCTGCTAAGCCAAGTTACATAGTGCAGTAATTGGAGATCTGGGCGCAGAGTGACTGACACGGAGCCATTTTTCACTCTATTACAAGTCAGAGTACCATCCAAATGATTTTGAAGTTGTTTGAAGGTTAAATGTTGCATAATGTTGCTGTAATAACTAAAAGTGCATTGTGAAATTATTAACCTTGATATGTTCACGGAACAATGACTTTTACGCAGCCAACTGTTGTCAAAATAATGCAGGATTGTTGTCATTTATCCAAATGCACCTTTATGGCCTGTTGTGCACAAATAGCCTTTTTTACGTGACTTTAAAAAATTGCAATAAATCCCATAAAGGAGGAATAAATTAAAATTGAACTCTGCCCTTGAAAAAAAAGACTGCACTTCTATGTGCAGAAACAGAAAAATACATAACCACATAATCTTATAAAGAACAGGAGCCAAATTGTTATTGCTAGAAAGAGTGAGTGAGGTGTGGACAGACTTAACGTTGGTCTGCGTTTATATACTCATTTAGGAATAACTCCTTAATGTGCATCCCTTGTGTGGCTTTGACATGATGGTGTATCATTTTCATTTTTCATAATCCTTGAGGTTTAATAAAAGTCACAATGACTTGAATGATGCAAAAGAGTACATGGGATGGATCTGGTCCTCATTAGCAGGCAGCTCAGTGTCAGCATCATCATCAGATGTAAACAGACAGGCGACCTTCATGCAAATAAAAAGAAAATGAAATCAAAGTCCTCTGGGGCCCTCAAGCTGGCCGACTCGTCAGTAGAGGGTGCTGATGTTTTCCCCTCTCAAGGCCCAGCCAACATCTCAGATTGCCTCAGAATCATGCAATGTCACGCCATGACAAATGGAGATACATTAGTTAATTAAAGTGGAGAGTTCAGAGCAGGGTGACGCAGCTCGTCCTCTTTTTGCTTTCATTCTTAAACATTCCTCCGTGTCACGATGCAAAGGCAGAGCCGAGTCCAACTCGCTGACTCTCCTGGCGTGATTGGATGAGTTCTTCCTCAGTTTCTGTAATCAAGGCCTTCAGCTTCTGACGTAGTTTTGCTGTTATTCTCCCCTGTGTGGTTGACTTAAGTGAACTCTCAGATCTGGTGTATTAGCAGAGGTAATTTTCCATGATTTACAGTTTGGAGGGATTGTGTGTGCCTGAGCGTGTGAATGCTTAAAGTGTGTTTACCAAATAGGGTTAACAGAGGGCATGTCCTTCGCGTGCTTGCTGACTGTTAGACAGTTTTTTCTACCAGAGTTGTTTTAATTGACCAAAAGTGATTTTTGGCAAATGAGCAATCGCCGAACTAACTAATCAGGGCAACGGGTTCATTGTTGATGATTTGTACTGGGAGGCTAAAATGGAAAAGAAAGCACAGAAACCCACTGTTTTCCTCTGAAGTCTGCAACCTCTCCGTCTTTGATGTTAAGGGGGCAAATAGTTGTTGGGTTGAGACAGTCTCTCCGCTGCCAGAAACAAGGCTGGAGGCTGAGACAGGTGCACCGTGTTCATCACATCCTGATGGAGGAGACCGAGGGCCAAGATGTTGTTCTCAACATGTTGGAAGTGTTTGTTAACAGATGTAGACATGTGTTGGCAAATGTTAGCTCACTTTGTCCAGGGAGAAGGAAGGAAAATAGGACAAAAGCAACATTTAATTTCCAATGGCACGAAGGACATTGTGTGAGAGACAAATAGAAAGATAAGAGAGAAATCCATCAAGGTTTCAATTTAATATTGCATGTTCGAACACTGTAGTCAAATATAATATATAGTTGTAAGAGTAACCACAAAAACCTCTTAATAAAATGTGTGTTTTAAATTCAATCATCAAGTCAAATTGTGCAAAACCACAAGCAGGTAAAGGATTTTCCCTCAGGAAATCTTTTTTTTTTATCCGTATGTCATTCTTTTCAAGCCCGTCTCAGTCACATATGTTCCTCTGCAGTCCACTCCTCTATCTGTGTTTGTATCACAGCTTTATTTCTCTTGTAAGGTCATGCAGCTACAGCTGGCATCAATATGACAGGGTTTTTGTTTTTTTTTTTCTGTGTGAGTCCAGCGCTGGAAAGTTATATTCATAGGGCTAATCAGTTTAAAAGATAATGAAAACAGAGATTGTTTACAGAGATTAGGCCCTTGGAAATGGAGTAATCAGTGCTCTGAAAGGGCACTGACAGCGGTGGGCTGGATTACTGTCTGTACAAACGGAGCAATGCCGCTCTAACTCTCCATCTCTAACAAGCTTTCAGAGCCCTGATGTCATCACAGATAGAAGATAGAGTACCTTATCCTCCACTCCTCTCCATTTGCTCCTCTTTGCTGGAATGGAATTACTCAACGTTAAACAGATGGGGCACCTGTCAGCCAGATGTGTTTGAGTAATGAACAAAGTGTAGGATGAAGTAAGCGTTTTGACAAAAATGTCCACAGAAAAATTAATCATGGACTTAATTTCTTCGCGACCCCATTTTTTTTTTTTTTTTTAATATGCTGGATGATTTATGTGGCAGTGGATTGACTCATATAAGGACACTGTTACTGGATTAAGTGAGAAAGTCACCGACTCAAGGAACAACTCAACTTCTTGATAAATATTTGTTACACTTTAAGTTTTCATAAGCATATGGATTATACACTTAGCTTGACATAAACCACATTAAGTAGAGGCCAACTATTGTGTTTAGTCCTCCTGAGGGCAGGTTTTAATTTGTGTGGCTTACACAGTGTTGTTTGTTGGCCGAGCCATTCGATCCGGTTCCTATTTTATTGATTGGAGAGACACATGGGGCCCCAGTTTAATTGGGGAGGGGTTCCCTAATAAGAGCTAACCCAAGAAAAGCCATGAAAGTAATGATTAGTATCTCAGTCCTCATCCAGCAAAAGAGGGAACATGTGTTTAAGATTTGGACTTCTATGTGGTTGCCCCCCTCGCCAGCCAAACACAACTCTTTAGCAAACTGCTGCACACATTGCAAGTGCACATCTAGCAACATGTCTTCTGACAGAAAAGAAGATCAAGGAAAAAGATAGGTTCAGGGTTTATGTCCAAAAAGATGGTGGGTATGATGTGCCAGGATGAGAGGTAGAGCAGCTCGCTCTGGCTCGAGATTTGGCTGCTCACAAGCCTTTTTTTTCTTGTTATTGAGGGAAAGAAGAGGGGGACACCATAACTAAAGTTTTGCTCTAAAATATGACAAATCATATCACAAAATACTCACCAGAACAAGTAAACATGATGGCTTTGTTTGCTCTGTGACTGATGTAAAGACTTGAGGGAAGAGATCCTTTTGGAGAGGAGAGGATGGGTGTGAATCTTTTGTCTCAGTCTGAGTCCACTTTTGGCGACAAAACACCGTCAGTTGAGCAGCCCAGCGAGGCTAACCCCCGGCCCACCGCCTCTGACCAAGGGCTCTGACATCCTCTGCTCTGGCACTGCAGCGTCCTGGGGGAATCTTTATTCAGATCAGGATACAGGGCAGAAACCTCCTATAAAGTCCCACAATAAAGTGAAACAGAGAAAGCATGGACTTCACTGGATCACCATAAAAATGTCATTTATCTTTGGGGATTCTACTTTTTCTGATCACACGTCCTATTTTTCCTACAAGATACCTTTCTGTACCTCAACAAAGAGGAAGGAATTTACTTTTATTTTCCCTCAGTGCTGCTGCTGTCACATTTTACGCTGTCTTAAGACTGATGTAAAGGTTCTGGTTTGTAAAGCACTGCGTGTAGTCCAGTGGAATCCATTAGTGTAATGCCGCTGTTTAGGAAATATGGCCATTTGATTGTGGAGGAGACACTGACAGTGTACTTGACAAACAGTCGGCTGATCCATTTCCTTCCCAAAAGGGGAATGACAGGGGGCTGCCTTTGCTGCTGGCGGCCCCACTGTGCGCCTGTAAGAGCTGAGAGTTGGGTGGTCTGTCCATCAACGGCAGATTTGGGGTTAGGCCTGAGAAAAGCAGCTCACCCATATCGGTTTCAAAGAGTGAAACCCTAAGCGCCGGCCGCTCTCTGCCCGCCGCTGCCTATGTGCACAAAGACACCTGTTGTCCGACTCTCACACAAAGGCTTAATCAATCTAGGTGTTTGCAGCCATACAAACACAAATGCCATCTTTTATTCAGTTTGTTAAGTTTCACCTGATTAAAAAAAAATGTGCATGTTTGTAGTTTTGCACTTGGCTAGTTGCAGTGATTGGATTACAATGCCAAAGCACTGATTACACACAGTTTTAAACGTCAGGCCTCGGGACTTTCAATATTGTGAGACTATTTGAACCAGATAAGATTTTCCATTCACTGTCTATCTGCAACATAAATAAGACAGTAATCCAGTGCTAAGCTGTAGCTTCTTTGTAATAAAGTAATATGTTTTCTGAGCGAGAGGAACATTTCTCTACTGCGGGACACCAGGATGCACTCGCTGTCCCAGAAACTCCCAGAAACTTTGTGCAACTCCCAAGAAAAAGTCCTCTTTCTTGGGAGTTGCACAAAGTTTCTGGCTGTTGTGTCCTTGTAGTCAGCACTGAACAAGCAAACAAGAATGAAAAACACTTGAAAAAAATACACCCATTGCAGACATTTTGATTCAAGATGAAAAGACCCATTTGGTCCCTAAGTGTTTTTTCTTGCTACACACCAGGTAATTCATTTCAGTACACAAAGCCAAGCTAAAATGATATTTGCTTGTTGCAATTGCAAAGACACGAAGGTGCTCAGTTCATGGCTACTTGTCCCTCATATTTCTTACTTATTATGAGAAATGACATGCACAGTAATTTCATTGATTTTCTTTGGACAACTCAGGTTGATTTTGAGTTGAGTTTCTTCTCTGGGGAGCAGCGAGAAGGCAAGGCCAGCTGATGAAGGCCAACACTGAAATTCTTATTCAAGTCGAACAAATAAAACCCAAGTTTAATAGTATTTGGTCTAAAAATCAAACAGCATTAAAGACACAGAAAAACATCAGTTTGAGACATCTTGTTAAAGTTTTGTGGAGCTTTGCAGATTTAGAATTTGTCCAAAACGGAAAAGTTGCTATTAAGTTGAATTAGAGCATCTTATTTTGACTTCCATCAGAGTTATTTATCTCAATAAACAAAAGTTATTTTGATGAATAAACTTAGTGTGCACCATAAAGTTTTTCATCCCCCTCACCTTGTTGATGTAAACAAGTTTTATTTCATTTCATTTCAACATGAAAGACAGAAAACAGTGAGAATTAGACAACCCTGAGTGGCGAGATGACAACAAAGAGACAAAATGTGCGATCCAAAAGTTTAATCAGTGATTAAACATCTGAGAATTTTAGCTTTTGAGGGTTACTTTTAACCCTGTTAGAGTTAGTTAAGGATAAAACAGGTCTAATCTCACGTTTGCTGCCTGTGTGTCTGATGCTATTTAATCCAGAAGCTAAACAGTAGACAATTAATAGAGACTGAAGGTTGCTGAGGAAAGATGGATTTGGTTTCTACCTAAGTCCTTCCAGTAGAGGGGAGGCAGATATGAATAGCTTTGGTAATTTGATGAGGCACTGCCTATCTCTTGGGATCACACACTGAGAGGAGGCCTTGTTCACGCGCCAAATGGATTTATGGATTCAAATAGAAGTTTTCATTTCCTTGTTTGAGTAGATGTGCAGGGGATTAGGAGGGGAAAAATGTGGGCAAAGATAAAAGAAGTTATCAGACACACTGTGGTGAAACAAAGGCCCTTTGGTTTACCTGTCGGTTGATCTGATTTTCCATTTTGCTTTGAACCGTGTCTCAATGGGGCACTGCTGCTGGATTAGTCGGGGTTTGATTAGAGTCCAAGAGGAATTGGGGTTTTTTCCCAAATGAAAGTCTAGTATATTTACAAAACACAAAAAGAACATAAAAATGATTGAGCTGGTAGGATTAAAACAAAAAAAACAACAAATTGGCTAATAAAGACATCTCACCAAAAAGGAATAAATCATTTGAAATTAAACTACATAAGCTTTGAGCAAAATTCAAACATCACATGCAATTGCCATAAATCATTACATCATAATTATAATTGATCAAATATGTTCATGACTGCAACAGTAAACTTTAAGTTCTTTGTCTGCTTGTTACTTAAAGGTTCAGTGTGTCAAATTTAGAGGAATCCAATTGAAGGACATAGTGGAATGGAGTCTAATACTCATAAGTATGTTTCCATTAGTACATAATCACATGAAACTAAGGATGGCTTTGTTTAACCAGATCATTATCTGAGGAAAAGCCTTTCATATCCACAGAGGGAGCAGGCCCTCCTCCACAGAGTCAGCCATGTTGCACCGCCATGTTTCGAGCTTGCTCTAAAGAAGGCCCTCTTGGGCTGGATGTCTGGTCATATATAATGTGCAATCACAGCACTGGATGCTGTTAAATCTTACACACTGGACCTTTATTATTCTAAATTACATTGAGTTACTTTCAATCTTTAAAATTACTCAAAGAACTTTAAAATATTCTTAAGTACTGTTCCGTTTCTTGCTAAGAGTTAAATGAGAAGACAGATACACTTTGACATCTGCCTGTAAGATATAAAGCTACAGCCAGGGGACAATTAGCTTAATTTAGCATGTTTGGGATGGTAATGGATTAAACAATCAGCATATAATGTGTTAACACCGTTGGTTAGTGAGCTCACCTCCATGCTGAGCCAGTCTAGTTGTTTCTGCTACTGCTAAACTTAATGCTAAGCTAACGATACAGATGTGAGTGTGGTATCAATCTTCTCATTTAACTCGGTAAGTGCAGGCTATTTTACAAAATGTCTAACTATTAAACTGTGTCCGGAGAGATGTGTGATTCTATTGGGCAAATATTTAAGACTGTTAAGTAATGAGTGCCTGTTTTGAACAGGTTTAAACCCTCTTGGCCCCTTTTCTGTGGTTAAAACCTCTTGTTCACATCTTTAGTCTATTTTACAATCCAGAGTTGGAATCAAACTCTAAGTCTGACTGCCCTTTGTGGTTTCAAGGGGCACAGGTTCAAATCTGTCAGTGGGAAAAGACGGCCGTCATTTCCTTTGAACAGCTAGTCACACTCTAATTTAAGGCCTGGAGATGAAGTACATGTGTATGTTTTCTGCTTTTTTGTGTGCTTGCGTGAATGTGCACATATTTGCTTTTCCTAACTTGAAAAAAAAAGAACACTCAACTCCACAAGTGGTTTTCACGTTCTGAAAGTCTGACAACATCCCTCTTAAATCAGTCTCTGATATCATCGACTTAATTTAATGTTTTCAAAGAGTTAGAACAAATCAGTATCACAGAGTACACAACATCAACTGGCTGCCAGCCACACTGGATTGGATACTGGACTCTTTTGTTGGCTATCGCAGAACTAAACAGCAACATTGAGGATGAAATATGGAACTATTTGTCATGGCATCATGCGTATTTTGACTTTAAACATGCTCTTATTGGCTTTTGTGTGAGAGGCACTAGTGAGGTTATTAATTATCACAGTCTCTCAGGTCTAGTAAAGGCAACAGCTGCAGGACTTGCCGTCAGCTTTGTATATAAAGAGGGACAGAAATAGATCTTTGTGCCTCAGTGATGTGTTTTTCAGTGCCATTTCATCAGAGAGCTGAAGTGACTGAGAGAAAATGGGACAATGAATGTTGATAGAGCAAAAAAACCTGTGAGTTTCTGAAACAATGGGTCCTTAATTTCAGACAGTGTTAAACAAAAGCAGGTTTCTAATTTCTACTGAGTCATTTTTGCCATGTCACAAGAAAGTTTTTGCAATTAAATCCAGAGTCAAGTTCCAAGTCCTAAACTTTGGCTTGCTCTCTGTAAGACTATGTAACAGACCAGAGGAACCAACCCTGTCGAATACGGTGCAGCTACAGTGAAACGAGGGTATCGGAGGTGAAGCCAGGTGCTGCTGCTTATTGGTATTTTGCAAGTTGAGTTTCAAAGAAAGTTATGGCAAAGCTGCTGAAGAGGTTTCTGTTTGATGAGCATTAAAGGATGGTAGAGGCTTGGAAAGAGATCAGTAGGAATTACTACATGATGTCAAAGGTGTAGAGTTACTTCTAAGCCAATGTGGGGGATTGAAGGGATATTTTTTCTTGGAATAAAAACTTTGTATATATGTAATTTCAGTGAACAGAGATGAGTTTTTAGGGATGAAAAAAGTAATGATGTGCTTCTCCAGCTTGGAAGTGATTTTCAGCAATGCTACCTTGTTAGCGTGTTAGCATAGAGAACAAAGCAGATAATAAAACTATTTATTGAAATACTGATAATTTTGCATTTGCTTGTGTTTTTTGGTTTCAAAAAGGCGAACAAAAAGACACCACTCTCTGAACTTTAATTACAGTCTTTTGCACATCACTTTAACATGTGGAGAAATCCAAAGCTCGACAGGGCTGCCATGCCCAGATGCAGTTGCCAAGCTATGGTTGGACCATCACAGTTCAGGGCAGGGATTTAATGAACAGTCATTTGCAATAAAGAGAAGTACCGATTGTGGGTGACTTTAACGTGTTTGGGAAACAGAGAATATAGGCCTGGTGGTCCGTGAAAGTACATTTCCTTCTGTTGAATTCAGCATAAGGATAACGAAGACAGAACACACACAGCGGCAGCTTCTTCGGAAGATATGAGCATAACTTTTGAAGTGACTGGTGACAGTAGTTCATATATCTGGCAATGGTTTTGTCAGGTGGACAGCCATCTATAAACACATTCCAGAGGTCCAGACATAAGCCATTTTCCAGAGAAAGTGGAGAGCAGCGATGTTAAAATCACAGGTTTGTTTAGGTTTTGCGGAGTGATCACTGCATTATGAAATTTTACATCTCTGACCCCGGGGTCTGGGAATGCCCACGTGGACACATGGCTTTTTCATTGTCCTCACAAAGCCTGTCTATTGTCTGCCTCCTCTCTCTGTGTCTCAATCAGAGGCTCTGACGCTGCTCTGCGGATGCACCTGGCCCATAAGGTTCCACTCATAAGTCCTCTGCCTCGAAATATGCTTTCGTCTCTTAGCAGACTGGTGCAATATTAGGTGCTATTGTTCGAACAGTGAGATGTAAAAACAGCATGTTCTTTATTGGGGGATATCATGTTTTTGGGAGCTGAATGCAGGATTATTTGAACTGGATGGGCTGAGACGAGGGGGCGAGGTGTGGAAGAAGTCTGAAGGTGCCTTTGACTCTTTGCTTTTAGTCTCAGCTCCTGCGTTGGGGCACATACTCGCTGTGGATCAGCCCAGTCATGAGCCTAACAGATGTGGTCCTCTCTCTGTTCCTCGTCCAGGTTGCCATGGCAGTTGTTCAGTTATTCTCTGTCAGAGGTTCAGCCCAGGGACTATAGGTTCGGGCCTTGCGTGCGCCCTCCCCAGTGTTTACACTTCATCCTGTCAGCATGGCTCGATACTGGCTAAAAACAGCCAGCAGCTGATGATGTCCAAGACTGATAGAGGTATCTGCTTTCATTAAAGAAGAGTATTAGCCAACGGTGTGAATTTAGCGTTTGTTCTTCGAGGCCAAGCCTCAAATAAATGAAGAATTATCTATAGCTCTCTAATTGGAACCACCTTGACTGGTGCTTTTCTCTCTCCCTCCATCCCTCCTCGCCTCTCTAGTGAGTGATTTCATGACTTTTGTCCGTTGGCGTCACAAGAAACAGATGTGAGCGAGATTCCTGCTGGTTTCTGTTTTTGATCGAAAACCTGGTAGATGGTCAGATTGATGACATTTTGTTTGCCTGTGAACATGTTCTTCATTGGATTTATGGAGTGTCTCACTGCTTTCAAAACACCTGCTGTGCTGGGGCAGATGCCAAATCAAAGTTGATACTCTCACGTCTCTGACATCGCTGTACAAAGGAAAGTTAAACCGAAGCTTAAAAACATAAAAAGTGAGAAATATCTTTTGGCTGACATATACAATTTGTGCATATTTTGTAATGCTCATAAAACAGATAAATGTGTGCCGTGGAGGCTACATTTTACATAAAGGAGAAGCAGTACATATTATTAATTTATGCCCTACATGAAGTATTATCTTGACAAATTGTACTATCTTCAGAGCAGTAAACTCAGGGATGATGTATCACTAATATATCTTGTTGCTTTGTTATTGCAGCCTTTTGCCTCTGTTCATGATTTAGCCCTGCATCAAGAGTTAAAACCTGTCTGCTTAGGCTACTTATTAATAATTTGTTAAGTGTAATTTCCATGATATTGTTTCTTTTATAATTTAGCAATGAAATGCAGCACCATTTATTCAATTGCAGTTGAACTTGTCAAGCAGAAAAACAATTAATGTTGGATCTAAGTGTTCTCTCTGATTTGTGTTTAACCTGTGGTTAACCTGATAACTCCTGGAGCAGCTCTGGAGAGCAGAATGATCCTCTATTCTTCCCCCTTGCTTCAGAGGCCCTGTCATATCACATTAGTGCTAACAGTCAGCTGCACCCCGGCCTGCTCTGTCTGGCAATCAGCTTGAGAGGCTGAAACACCTGCTCATGTTGGGCAGTTTCCATGGAATAATGTAGTAATTCCATCAGGAATTGATTGGGATTGGGAAGGGGGGGGGGGGATATGTGCCTGCACATACAGTAGACTCGATTGGAAAGAATGCCACTGTTAGTTTTCTCAAGCTAAGGAAAAACCTCTCCTATGCTACCGGCAGGAGATCAAAGAAGTTTTATGATATGAGATGGTCTGCATGCACTGCTCTGAAGTGAATTGCGCTCCCTGTTCCCCCTGGTGCAGTCTGCAGCCCCCTTTGATAATTGTGAAAAAAATATGGCTGCTTTGCCATGGGAATATGTCTTCATTTAGCCCTACACTCAGATAAAAAAGTTACTTTCTGTTTGAGATTACCTGTACATTCAAGAACATCGACCAGGCATAGCAAATTACACCTGAAGTTTCTCAGCTCCTCACACAGCTTTATGTCTTACTGGTATTACCTGGATCATACTGTTAGCTGTTTTTGGATTACATGATACTGGAGGATTTGTTCTAACTGTTTTTTATCAGTGGTATCTTTGCTGACCCACAAATACACACATGCTCCTAGAGTTTGGGCATCCACTCTGCTTTTCATCTGTTTTTCAGGAGTTTTTCTTCAAAATTTCACCTCTGATCTGTAGGAATCATTCTCCCTCTGGCTTCCATGTTTCCACCGTTTTGACAAATACAAGTATTCGCACTCCTTCCAGAGGGGAGGATAAGTGTTGTTGTTCTTGCCAGGGTCGAGCACGCTGCAGGGAAGACATGATATCAAAGGTCTGGGGAGGATTTGGAGAGTGAGGAAGCACACCTCCTGGGTCCTGCAGAAACTCAACTCCTCATACATCCATCATCCCACTAGAGCACCATTAACATCGCCATTCTTCACCCAGCGGAGGACAGAGACAGCATCTTGCTCAAGCTAGATTTCTCCCTCCGAACATGCGATCTAAATTCCTTCATTCCTTTCAGAGCATCCTTCATAGTCTCATCCTTGGGCGTGTGTTATTTACTTTGACAAATTGCACCTCAGAGCAAACTATGACCTCTAGTACTAGAAATACAATTTGATATGTGATTAAAAAGCTGAAACAAACTAAGCATCTTTTTAGTGATTACATGTGTAGAAAAAAGTTTTTTTTTAAAAATTGAATTGTAATTCTCTGCTTGTTTATTCAGTAAAATATCAACAGGAGTGGTAATGACGGAAAATTCTATCTCATCTGGTAACAAAATCAGGATCAGCTGATGGAAAGGGATGTGTGTGCACTGCTGCTCTCACCTGATAAAAGAACAGGTTGTCATGTTCCTGCTGTGCTTACTCGCTGTTTACTTTGTCTCCTCAACCTGCTAAGACATGAGATATTGTCTTCCTACTCGCAAGTATTCTAGGAGCTGTCTTTCCTGAGCCTGCATACACACACACACACACACTCACACACACACATGCACAAACAATTTCCCCCTGTGTTGATGGCTGAGCGAGAAAAACATTCCTCAGTCAGGAGGTGGAGGTGCCCTGAAGGATCATGTTTGTGAGAGAGGAGAGAAAAAGGAAAGGAGTCATTTCACAGCATTTTTCCCAGCAAGACAGTGGACACAAGCAGTGGTAATCCCTCCTGGTGCAATGCAAGAGACACAATTACACACGCACACACACACACACACACATGCTCAAACTGTCAGTAACATTGTAAGAAACAAGACAAAGCTCTTCATTTTGTTCAAACAAACAGGCGCCAGAGACACGCTCGTGCTGCAGAGCGAAGCCAGGTGGATTACATCAGGAGTTGGGTATTACTTCAGGTGATGCCTTGTCATCTGCAGGGTGTTGGTGTTGTATGTGGACTTACGCAGTGAACTTCAGGGAGAGGCTTTTTTTTTTTCGAAGTGAAGGCAAAACAGCAAAGAAATAAACATGTTGTCAAGGCAATATCAAGCATGTTCCCTCACGTCTGCGACTGGCAGCAGGAGCGTTCCTGAAAACTTTGCCGCTGTTTCTCCACTTAAACACCTGTGACACACTATATGAGGAAAAGCCTGGGAAAAGTATGGTTGTGGTTCCCTGGGGGGGAGTTGGGTGGGTAGAAGGGGGCACATGTGCGAGCCATGAAGAAAAGTGTGTGACTGAGTCCTGAGGTGTTTGCCATGCAGCCATGCAGTGTGTGGAGCTCAGGGCTGCTGGGGACTCCAGTGTGTGTTCAGCTGGACTTGCAGGATGTTTTTAAAAGGGAGGCGATCTCCTCTTGGACAGTGCACACATACACGCATTCATACACACACACACACACACACACACACACATGCACAGGTGCTCACAGGCTTTAGCTGTGACGGCGCATGGTTACGTGGTCAGTGCACCATGCGTCACTGCGCAATATGTTCGGTATGCAGAGCGTAGGTTGGCCTCAGTGCAGCGGCAGGGCCTTTCCTGTAACCTCTGTCTGATGTCTGCTTCGTGGCAGCCAGGCTTCTCCTCTCTTGCTGTCAGTCTGTCAGGAAGCTTGTTCAAAAATCTGGAGGTTTGGTCTGCCTCTCCAGGCCTCGGAGGGACCTCTACTCACACGTTTCCCACAGGCAGCAGCAGCAGCAGGGAGGAGGAGGAGGAGGAGGAGGAGGCCCGACGCCTGCAGCCAGTTTTGTGCAGTTACAGTAACTGTCTGGCTATTCCCGGCCAGGAGGAATAAATAAATAAATAAAGGGAACTCCACTTCATAACATTTTAATTGGCTTTGGAGGCTTAGCTGTGGCTCGCCTGTGGTTACCGCGGTCAGGCAAGTATGGAGCGCGGCAGCCACTGGATGTTTCAGGCTCTCAAACACATGAACGCTCTCTAAGAAACACACACACACACACACAGACACTCAGCAACTTTGCTTGCTCTGCCTCTCACCAGCTAAAGGCCCGAGAGTGCCGTACCACAGAGGTTGGCATTTCCTTTGACAAAACCACTTGTGGAAATCCAACTCTCTCATTACACCGTGTTAGGACGGCTGCACACTGCGGCGGAACATCCCCGTGAACCCACCAAAAGCCCAAACTTATCTTCCAAACAAGTCAAATCGGACTGTAAACACACTGAGCTTGTTTCTGTTCGACCTCCCGTTCTGCCGCCTGTGTGTGTGTGCTGAGTGTTATGATGTGTTTTGACTTGAGGCTTTTGCGGTGTGTGTGGTTCCCACGCCATTTGGAGCTGCGCTGGATGGGATCCTGTCAGCGTGGAGCCTCGCTGTGATGAAGCCTGCGAGTGGCACATGATGATGTCATTACCTGCAGGATCTTAGATGTGTGTTAGTGTTTTTTACATGTGTGTGTTTGCTTTTCGTATGTTTGGTTATAAGAGGGATGGAGTCGTGTTCCTGAGTGGCCCCCTCGGTTCAGATGAGACGATGATATGAAGGTCTGTGCAGGAGGGACCCTGTGTTGTACAGTGTGAATATTTCCTCATTGCCTGAACCTCTGAGTGATAGAAAAGACTCCAATTAGAGCCTGAGCTCATGCCACACATCTGCTGATCCCATCCATCCAGCTCAAGGAGTTTCCTACCTATTTATGAGAAAGCCATCCATCCGCCTTTACGCCTCCTAATCCCCCAGCCTCCATTATTCCTGGGAAGTGCACTGTCACCATAGAAATCCAGCAGGAGAAACAGAAAAACAAAACAACTGTAATCGGAGGAAAATGAAATGTAGAGGAAGAAGACAGGGAACAAGGCAGGAAACAATTGTGATAATCCTCCAAAGGTCAAAGCACTGGTAAAAAAATATATATATATATATATATAAAAATGAGAACAAAATGAAGAAAGAGAAAAAAGAATCAGCCATGAAAGTGTCAATGTGGAGTTTGTGACGCATCGTTGGTGCGGGGTTTGCCTGCTCAGGCGAATGGGTCTCAGGGGCTCTTTATTTTTGAAGCTTGACTGCAATTTGGATAAGAGAGCCATAGATCCCAGGGAAGGAGCCGCCAACCCTGACAAGCTGCTGGAGGAGCCCTGTGCAGGGTCACTGAGCGAACCCAATCCCTAATGACTCTGGAAGACAAGACACTCATGCACCTTTTACACTCCTGCATGCATTTCGGTGCAGATTATCCGTTGCATGCATAGGAGGTTGCACACTAACAGTACATTAGCCTCACCTTGTGCAGACACTCATCACTGTGTTATTGTTTAACGTGTCTTCTTTCCACCATAGCTGCCAGCCTCTTCATTTCTTTCTGTCTTCTTCTCTCCCCCTCCACCTTAAAACAAAGCAAGACACCCAGTAACAGCCTTATTACTCTGACAAGAAATGTCTGGAATAATCTGTGGCCATAGAAACCAGAAAAATAACACAAGCAGAGAGCTGTGAACAAATTCAACCCTGCAAGACAACATCAAATGAGAGGCTGATTCCTGACTGTTATCCTGTTCAAGTGCATTCAAACAGATACATGAATTGTTCTCCACACTGGCCTATGCATGTGCTAATTTGTCAGACTGGTGCCTGATGTAACGTAATAAGGACAGCGAGTGTGAGCTGGAGAGAGAGAGAGAGAGACAGAGAGAGAGGAACCTGACATGTTCCTGTTTTGATGGGGAGATTCCATTATTACTGCAAAGGTTAAGCCTCCAGAAGACTGGCTGCTGACTGGTTGATAGGATTAGAGAATACATAATTGTTCTCCAGTCACATGTGTCATAAAAAGAGATGCCAAACCCTTTGTAATGAGGATTATGTGTCTTTTCCATGGGTTCTTTTCTCCGCTCTGTGACATTATTGTATGTGCGGTGAAAAGCCTGCATCTCTCCCATCGTGACTGTCTTTGTCTGATTGCACACATGGGCCAACTACCTTGACTTTCCACTGTGCACTCTGAGATTTTTACTGGTCAGTGTGGATACAGAGCACCATTGGCCAAAACCTGTAAAACTAGCACAAGCATGTTTCATTGCACTACAAGGTGTGAACTAATAGAGTCTTAGTGTTTGGCAGCAGGGAAGAGTGGAAGTGAACCGTTGGACCTTGACTAACCTCAGCAGATAATTGTCTGTTTTTAACTCAGCAGAAGTCAAAGTGGTTTGTGAAACCTACCGTTGAGGTGTTTTATGTGCTGGACTAAAGAAAGGCCATTGGCATTGCCTTCTTTTAAATGGCTGTGCGAAGCTGTTTATTGTTCAGTATATTAATTGACTTTAAGCGCTCCCACAGGCACCATAAAGTCAAATGAAATAGCCACAGTTGTATAAATCCTCCATCGTAAGGTGAATATAAAGACAACAAGAAACCACAGATTCCTGCTTTTTGCTTCACTAGAGTGTGTGTGTGTGTGTGTGAGTGTGTGTGTGAGAGAGAGAGAGACAGAGAGGGAGAGGGAGAGAGTTGTGTGTGTCAGTGCATGTTATTTTCCTGTCAGATAAAACCCTTGTATGTACGATTATAATGTACCAACAGTATTTCCATTTTGAAAGGCTGTTTTGATGGCACCCTCAGATGATGTACCCTTTATAAATATTTTATAACTAACTTTAACTAATAATATTTGCAACAATTTTAAAAGCTTCTTCTAAGTACAACTTTTAGGTTGCCAAGTTGTGGAAAATACTACTTCTGCATGACACATCAGTCCCATTTTACAGTTACAACCTCAATCCATCTTTCTTGAATCACGATGGGTTGAAAGGGTTAAAAAGCTCTGTACCTAAAAACACTCAGGTAGTGTTTTTCTGCTTTGCTTCTCTACTATTTTGGCAATGCTATTATCACAACGACACTTGTTATTTACTTGATGAGGACAGAAAAGTATAGACGCTTGTGATTCATTTAAAGTTCAATCAATCAAACAGGTCAACAAATCCAAAAGAGCAGTGTGTCACAGACAGAGAGGAGAGTCAGTGTAAATGCACGGGCAAACCAAATGGACGACTCAACAATATAATAAAAGTTGTAGCTCCTTTTTTTTTATAGCAATATACAGCTATTTGAAATAAGCATGCAGTGGCCTAATCAGTAATTTTTTTTTTTTATTTAACAACAGAATTTCAACCCACTATAGGTTTCTTAGCTCTAACTAAAACTGAACTAGAACTAAGTCTTCTTCAAAAACAAAATCTAAGAGAACAAAACCAAAAGGAGACAAAAAAATAAGATAAAAAACCTAAACTAGATTTAAAAAAAATGTGAAATCTGAGTGTAAATGAAAAACTTATTGAAAATTCAGATAATTTCAAAGAAAAACTTATTGAAAATTCAGATAATTTCAAAGACTTGGTTGATAACTCTGTGCTGCTGTTACCTGGGCCCTTTTGTTTGATGCTGCTGTTAATTAATTTTCCATTTTCGCTGCTCTTCTTCCGCTCTGCTTTTGCTGCACACTGTCTGTCTCCCATCTGCTCATATAATCACATGTGACACAGATGACTCTAGATGTGTGTCTGTGTTTGGAAGCAGTGTAAATGCAAAGTGATCACTGGAGTTCACGCTGAAATAAAGCTTGGCTGTGGGGAAAGGAAACATTAAGTCTTGTGCTGCACAGCAAACACTAGTAAAAGCGTTAAACATTAGAGTCACATTGTGATTTTACAGCCTGTTTTAGTATTGCTCATGACTCTAATGTAGGAGTGAGGGTGAAGCTCAGGAATCCAAATGAACTTTGAAGTGCACATTCATGTAATGAGTTTTCTTGCAGCAAGGCTGTTTAATTGCAGGGATCAGTGGACAGAGTGAGTCCACGAGGACTCTGCAGCACTCTGAGGTGTTTGCAGGCTAGTTAACGAGCTCACTTCTCTTTCAAACAAAGTGTTTTTTTTAAAGGTTGGACTTAAATGAACTATGTTAAACATATTTATGTAAAAAAAAGGTGACAATGGTTAATGTGAAAGAAATTGCTTATAGGGATGAAGCCACAGAGAAATATCACTTACCTCTGCAGTTCTCTTTACCTTTACAGTGTGTTTTAGCATGTCTCACTCCATTTTTTCTGTTTTGTAGACTTGCAGCTGGCTAAAAAAGTCATTGTGCATGACCGGCTCAGCTCCAAATGGCATAAAGAACAAAGTTATTCACTGACTGGTTTGCATTTAGCATCTGGAGGAGAACAAACATGAGTAAAAAGAGGAATTACTACTAGACATAAATATGGCTACTAGTTAATGCTAATGTTGCTACGTCTCTGCTGGATGTTTGCTCACAGCTAAGCCTTATTAGCTTTTATGCACAAAAGGTGACTCTGTTTTTAGTCTCTCAATCAAATAAATGAAAACAAAAAGTGCAGTTTAATGATGTTGTGAAGTACTGTGGGATCATGGGATGTGTTTACTTTTTTTTTTGCTATTACAGGTTTAAAGAGCAACTTAAAACCAGACTGAGAAGCAGAACTTTACTGCCCCTTTGAAAGTAGCAGGTTTCAAGCCTGTTTTCCCTCGAACAGTGTTGGCTGTGTTCAGAAATGTGCTTTGTTGTGCATGTAACCACATCCCAGGACTGATGTCATGACGTCCTGCAGAACACCTGTCCATCTCTATAGCAAGGTGTCAGGTTTTACCGCTGGAGGTTTAGAAATAACAACATTCCAAGAATTTGGAAATGCTACGTATCCAGTATATGTTTGTGCAGCAGTTCTTCTTGGCTTTTGGCTCATTTTATGTGCTGAAGGTGTCTGTGTTTGTGTGAGAAACAAACAGAAAAGGCTGTGAGTGTGTGCGGTCCTGCTAACGTACTTCTTCAACACCCTGAAAAGCGTAAAATGGCCCTCAGTGGAGCGAGCCTCCACACTGCCTATCACTCCATTACCAGCCGCGCCGCTTGACTCAGGCCAATGTGCAAAACAGCTGTGGAAAAGGCCTCATGCCTTTTCTTTAATAGAGTGTCCCCTTAGAAATGTTTTTCCTACTCTCCCCATTTTTATCAGAAGTATAGAAATACCCACCCACTTCTGTCATGTAAGATTGGTTCCCCTCCAAGTATGACATGATGGAGCTCATCTGGATTGAGTTAGGGTGGGGCACCCTGTGGAGATAGAGAGGACGGGAATATCATTACTAAATCGATAAAGCACTGTTAGCAGTTTGGGCTCGTAGTGTGTAACAAACACTGGATTCCCTGAGTAGGATGTCGTCCCCGTTTTCACCGGGAGCTGCTGTGCCATGACGGTGCACCATTTTGGCTTTAAGGAAGTGTCTGTCTCCCCCCCCCTCTGCTCCACCCCACCCCCGCTCCTGTTTCTGGTATGTTACTTTGGAACCACATGTTGCACAAGTTTCAGTACCATTAAAGTGCTCACTGTTACCACTTGCGCTGTAAAGCACAGATGATTCTGTCAGGAAGCAGCTTATGTGATCGCCTGTATCTGGGGGCTATTAGCTAAATTAACTAGGTGCAGGATGAGAGAGGTGCAACTCCACAATTATTTAAAGCTCTGATATATTTACACGTAAATTTACTTTCTTTCAAAACCGATTACATCTTTACCCTTGTGAACATGTAAAATCCCATTTCCCTTATGCCTGAATTATTCATAAATATCTCTGGTAACTTCCCTTCGTAAAGTCCCCACCTCCACTGTCTGTGTCTGTTTACACATGAGACATGCTGCTCAGACTCATTCAGCAAAGCCAATAGAAACAGTTCATGAGCCATGCGCTACAGCTTGTGTGCTAAGGTAATTCGGTTAAATTGGTTGCACATTATCGAAGCAAATTCTCTGATGAGAGAAACTGAGAAATTGTTTCATGTAATAGAAAGCAACAGAGATCAGTAAACAAGAGACTAAAAAAGCATTTTTCTGTAAATCGTGACAAATATAATCATGTCAGAGTATGTGGGAAATGACACACTTACTATTTGGCTGGACATCATAAAGTGATGCAAAAACATCAAATAGGACTCACTGTATAATGGCATCTTGTGACCTTTACTCAACTAAATAATTTACTGATACAAATGTATTAATGTTTAGTAATATAAAATATGTATTATTTAAATATTGTGATTTTAATGAAAATTTTAAAAATGATGCAACCAGTGAAATTGATCTTTTTTGTAGTATTTGCTCTCCCTGTTTGGCAAATTAATTGCACTAAGGAGATTATTTTCAATAGTTTGTAACAAAAGTATATAAAACATATAAAATCATTTAAGCTTAATTTTAGTTTTTAATGCCAGTTGGCAAAAGAGAAATATTTTGTTCTTTTTCTTCCAGTCCCTTACCGTATCTTTAGGGGTTGTCGCAGCATTTCGCCTGCTCACTGGCAGACTGAACCCACTTAAGTGTAGTGTGTCTTGTATAGATTTTTAAATTAAGGATTGGTTCTTTTTCTCCGAAGTACACTGAAGTGTTGGATTTGGCATTAGATCAGAAAAAGATGGATTGGTGCACCCTTAATTTTTACAGAAACGTGCAGAATCTGTATGATAAAAAAGAAAAATATTCGTTTTCATAACCAATTCAAGATTAAAATCAGGTTTCAAATCCTGTTGTGTCTTCCCAGCTAAATGTTTTTATAACATTCATGTCCATGACGCATTTTGAACTGAATGGAATGGGAAAATGATGCATGGGAAAGAGGGTGTACCTGTATCTGATGAGCAGCTGGTCCAGTGGCTCAACACAGTGTGAAGGCTGAGAAAAGACAAATGTTGTAGGTGTTTTTGGTTCACTGGTCAGTCTTTTCCTGGTTGATTATTTCAACTTGTTCTTTTGGTGCTGCATCTGTAAATCCCCTGTCGAATGACATTTAACTTTTGAATGACATTTCCTCGTGAGTGATTTAATTATGAAAAGATTTCCATTTTTTCCCTCTAATCTCTGCAACCATAGGTCTCCCAATCAACCACAGTACATTTGAATTTGCATGATAAAAGGTGAATTGCTACACCTGCACTTTAAGTCCTCTTTCATTTTAACTCTGCACCCTTGCGTCACCAAGATCTCTCCCATCTCAACCCCCTGGTGGTTCTTTATGGCAGACTTTAGTCCTTGTAACCTTTTATGCAAGCAGACGTAAAAGCATAGCAGAAATAACTGACATTTTTCCTAAGTCTTGTTTGATTACGTGAGAACGGTTCTAATGAGAGACATCAGGCTTGTTTTCCAGTCCTTCTTGTGCATGTTGAACACTCAGCCCAAGAACCATCAGGCCCGTTCTCCCAGCCGCTCTTTGATGCCAGCGCACAGCAATCAGACTAATTGGCCATGGCAAAACTGATGAAACATTTCAGAAGGAGAAAACACAGGCTTGGGAAACTGAATCAATATCATTAATCACAGACAGGAATCTGCTATTAATGGTGTCTGTTTTCTATTAGGGGCTGATCGCAGACGTTTGCAGTGTGCAGGGATGGGAATGAGGATTATCTAGCTTTGACCCCGGCTGTCCGGAGCGTGAGCAGAAACAAAAGTTCACGGCAGAGTTCATAGATGTCATCCAACAACAAAAAAAACACAGCTTCATATGTCTGTCAAGGTTACAGTGAATGGTACGACACACACCTGCAGGAGCGACAGCAAAAAATCGAGGGGCAAAAAATCGAGAGTGTATGTAAGAGAACATGCATAACAGAGGGGTATAAGGTGGAATTTATTTACTGTATTATATATATATCAGGAGGAGGAGGTGTGTGTCTTCGTCTGCTTTAGACACATCCGAGGTTCGGTCTTTGAAGGGCAGACGATATGAACGTCTACTAGATTCAAAACAGGCATAATCATCCTCCCTTTGAGCAAGGCTGTCTGGACAGCTGTGAGTGTTGTTCTTCTTTCTTTCTTCTTCTTTTTTTCTTTCTTTCTTTTAACTAGGTCATTATAAGTTTTAGTCATTGCACTGGGTTTCACTTTTCTTAAACCTGCAACACATTGGCAAATCCTCTGTCTATTTAAACATCCAGTAAATTTTCAAAGCAATGCTAGGAGTCATTATGTGTTTTTTTTTTTTTTTTGCAATTTTGCCTCCAAAAACCTCTCTGGAAAATATCAGACTCTTTAGCTTCTAAAAGTTCCACTTTGTTCACTAGCTAGCTTAAACATTGTGCGTCTATTTTGCTGTTCTGTTCTGAGCTGGTAGCAATCAGTGTGTTTATCAGAGCTTTTCTGTTGAAAACACCTTGAGGCCAGAAGCCTCATGATGAGAGTGTTGGAGTGAACCAAAACAGTAAAGTTGCGGAGTAAAATATCTAAAGACTAAGCTGAAAGATGCAAAAAAAGCAAATACAAGAAATGTTTTCATTCTGTTGAAAATATAAAATATTTGTTACAACAGCTTTAATATCGTTTTGCTGCACTCACATTAAAAATAATTATACATGATAAGACAATTTAAAATGAACACCACATTTTTATTAAAGCATAGTGAGTGTGTTTGAAAAAAGCAAGACTCATGAACATGAAACATCCACTAAGCCACTGAGCTCTGAGCTCTGAGCCAGGTAACATGAAAGGCCCTTTTACACTTTATGAGAGCCCTCCAGACCAGAAAGGCAGCCTGGCCTCCAGTGACACATTCAGACCACAGCAGATGTCCCACTAGTGGCTGTCCATCCACCAGAAAACAGACATTACTACCACTAAAGAGAACTATGAGAAAACTACCTCAAGTGGAAAGTTTGTTATGCTAATGTGTGGAGGGAACTGCATGGAGAAGTGTCAAGCGTGAAGGGTGTATGGCTGCAGAGGCTGAATAGTTCGGCTGCCATCCCAGCTCATAGCTTCAGCGCCGGTGCACTGAGGCAGTGCGTGTCTGTTGCTTGCCAGAGGAGGAAAAGAGGGAGCAGGGGTACACAGAAGCAGTAAGAATCGCACCCCTCCTCCCTCTCAGTCGCTTTCTCGTTCCCTCTCCTCCCTTTGCAATGCCTGACTTTGATGTAGCACTGCTGGTTATGCCATATTTTTCTTGGCTATTGAATCAAATGGAAAATACAATGTAACAAAGTTCTCGTTGCTGCCCAAGTGCATATATTTAACTTTTTATGTGACTTTAAAAGATGGAGGAACTGTTTGGAGGTGACACTGGCACTCTAATTCCCCCCTAATCCCTAACTCAACACAGAGCTCTTTTGCGGATGAAAAGTCTCTTCCACGCTCTTTAATGCCGGAGCTCTCCCTTGTGTGGAGGTAGTGACATCATCACTACAAGACGTGTCCATTATCAGCCACCTGGTGACATGTGGGCAAGATGAATTTGTTGTCATGGAGACAGAAACACTGCTGTATATACAATGCATATTTCTGTCTGTTGGGGAACAACACTCACTAGCAGTGTGGTTTTTGCACAAACACATATATTTTATTTAAAGCAACACATCTCTAAAACTATAACAAATGGCAAAAATCTGGTGAAGATTAAGCACAACAACAGTAGTGCCATTCTTATTAGCCTGAATTCACTCCAAGCCAGACGCACAATGGTTGTTCATAATGTTAACCTTACATGACTATCCAAGAGAAACATGTTTCTACCCGTTCAGTTACTGTTTCCCATCAATGAATCATACACACATTAAGAGGTATTTGTGTTTGCACTCTTTCGACAGTGATTACTTATGTTGTCAAATTTATAATAGCCCCTGGAATGGCATGCTGTAGTAGGCGTTGGGGTCACTGTAGGTGTAGTCTGCATACTGTGGGAGTGGATGTATCCATGTGCATGGGCAGCATTTGGACTGGCTGAGGATTAACAGTCAAGCTGAGACCCTGAGGACCCCAACTAAGGGTCTGTTTGGACCCGCGAGAATCTCTTTCCAGGCAGCTGTCGGTCTGGCCGGTGGCTCCTGACAGCAGCGAGGCTGTAACACTGGATCCAATGCAGGGGAGACAAAGTTGGCTGCCAGGGTTTATATGACACTGCCAATGGAAAGATGGAGAATTTAAAATACATCAGTGGAAAGACCTTCAATGTAACCAGCTTTTCCCAACTGATAAAAGAAGCTGTTGACAAAAAAAAAAAAGTCATTGCACTCACTGACAAGTTTGGAATGAAATGACTTGTTCATTAGTTTAGCCTGTAGCTTTGCTGTGGCAGTGTTACTTTAGGTCAGTGAAGATGGTGGGAGGTTTTCCTACTAAATATGACTTAAGATACATTTTTAGCCACAATAAAAATCATCACTGGTTCAGTCGTCATTTCACAACGTTGGAGAACAACTATTGGATAGTTTGCTGCTAAATTTGCTGTAGATGTTCATCATCACAAGAGGATGCATCCTACAGATGTTGGATGGTGAGCCTGACTTTTCATCAGGCAAAGATACTTCATTACAAAACATGGCATGTTACAAGCTGCACCAGTGGTATGGAAAAGTAAACTGGCTCTAGTCCCAAAGAGGCATTTTTAACAATAACACATTGATGATTTTCCAATGCTCGTCCTTCACAAAGCAATACAACATTACAATTTTAATGTCAATGCTCTTTGCCTT
>JAQNCA010000032.1:10183454-10200662 GCA_029783725.1 Acanthurus tractus | reverse complement strand
ACATTGATGATTTTCCAATGCTCGTCCTTCACAAAGCAATACAACATTACAATTTTAATGTCAATGCTCTTTGCCTTTTTCTGCTTGTTTAATAAACTCACTTGCAAGAGTGTTTTGTTGAGATGGAGAACAATCTTGATAAAGTTAATTTACTCCTGATTTGTCTTTCTGAAAAATGCTGCTTCAGTGTTGGAATGTTGAAAAGATACGTGGCTTGTGAAAAATGTTCAATGTCCAATATTTATTTCAGTGAGTGTGGGATGAAAGAATCGATCATAATCTCTGTGCTCACTGGCATTTCTCCCATTGGAAAGGAAAGACCTGCTGCTAGTCTCCTAACAGAGAGGGTCAGTGGAGAAACTGATGTGACAGATAAAGTTTTCTGACTCATCTGTGAACCATTAACAGTTTAGCTCACTGCAAAGCTAATGATATCTCCATCAACATGCGCGGTGCTAAAACACTAACCTCAGATGGTAAAGATAGTAAACTGCTTAAAAAACAGAATATAAGCATTGTCACTGTGAGCATGTTAACATGCTAACATTCAGCTTTAATCACCACTGTGCCCAGGAGCTTCACTTTGTGTTGAAAGTGGTTGGGACACGAGGGCTCATATCAAAACACATTATTAAAATGGTCCTCAACACAGGCGATTTTAGGCAGTGTGGAGGGATCAGTATGAGGTCAGAGCAGATCATAACAGCATGAAAAAAAAATTGCTTAATGGTGTGTCAAAAAGGCAAAGCCTTAGCCACTACAGAGCCACCGATAAAAAAAACTACTCAGCATAAAAATAATCATAATCAACAAATAATAAAATAATAAACATTTTCAAAATTTGTCTGTCTAATGTAGGCTATTACATTCCGGTTTTGCATGTGTATGTACGCTGTTCATGTCTTTTCTGACAAAATTTGCTTTGAAAAAAGTGATGGGGGCAAAATCAACAATTAAAAAAGGAAGTAGTGGGACTTGTCCTACAATGTCCCCACTGTTAGTGACAAAGATCAGTGTGTCACAGCCTTATAGATGCTTGCAAGGCAAAAGACTAACAGTCTTGGTTAATCATACCACCTCTTTCATTTTGTGACAAAACTTAACATCTACCTGAATGCATTCTTTGTTTTGAATGGAAGAAAGTCTCAAAATCTGCAGCAAATTAAACAATAAGATGCTGTTTATAATGGCAACAGCAGGTTTTTGTTGGTATTCATTTCTTTCATCTCATCGGTGCGAGCCCTGAGGCGTGATGCAGAGCTCTACAAATTGGGAGGAAATGTATTAACAGTATGAGTAACAACTTGCAAAACACATGGTTCATGTATTATTTTCTATTTTTATAAGCAATGTCAGCTAATGAAGTGTTCCTGCTGGCACAGGCTGCAATTTGAAATGGCCCGTGTGCCCTGTTTGCATCGTTGCCTGTCAGTCTTTCTGTCTGCACTTCAAAGAAATGTACGTATGTATCAGATACGGCAACCGGTCCAGATTTCATGGGGGTGCAGACGAGGTCAACAACATGTGCTATGACTACCAAACCAGCCCCCTGCGGCTCCAGACTGCATCTGTTACATTCCTCGCAAAAACGGAACAAAGCTCGGTCACTCCGTTTGTTTTGGTAACCTGGAGCATAAAAACATATTAGTGCCTGTGTCAGGGGGCTTAAGATGCAATGGTTTGTTTCCTTAAAGTGGTTTACAACTCAGTGACTGTGCCACCTTTGGAAGCATTCGCCCACAGTGCTGGCAGCTCTGACTGCATTACTAACCCAGTAAGCCCCTTTCCACCCACATACTCTTTCTACTTGCTCCTCATACCTGGATGTTTCTTTGTCAACATCCCCCAGATTCACATATTTTCTCTTTTACCTGTGCTTTGTTTACCCTCTGATCCTTGCTCTTATTACTCCTCAGCCATCTTGTCTTTTTCTCCTTCTCCTTCTCCTTCACTCCCACATTCTCTCTTTCTGTTCTATTTATTCCACTCTCGCTGTCTGCCTCTCTGCCTCTCTGTCCCAGTGTATTAAATTGGAGCATGGAAACAGATTCCCTTAAGTACCTGCTCTGGAATCTCCTCTGCGATGATAACTCCAGACCCTTTCCATGCAGAACTGGGAAAACAGTCAACCCAAACTCAAATTTTCGGAGGGGAAAGAAAAAACAAGCCATTAAAGTTGTTTTTGCAACCTTTGAAATGTAAATGATTGTCACTGAAGGGGTCGCCTCTGTACTCGAGGCATTCGTCAGAATATTTATGAGCATGTAATCTTGGAAAGCATCCATTTGCATATGGTTCAAATGGGGTGCTCATAAATTACTGTAAGCCGCCATAGCTGGAGACAGATGAGCTGTTGTCACCCAGATTTTTCGTTATGGCACATTACTGCTCTGAGGTAGTTCTCTATACATGCTCTTGCATGATCCAGCTTCAATGGAGTTGTGCACATCTGGTCCTCTGAATCCTTGCACTTGAGTTAACCTTTGTCCTCTCACCAACCAAGGCCTGGGTGCTCGGGTGAGTGTGAACTCTGCAACATGGTGAGCGAGAAATCATCATCAATTTATTGACAGGTAGAAAACAAGATTTGTTGATTATGGTGATTGATGGGATCTGGATTTCTCATTATTATCTTTCATACAGTAAGCAATGAGTCTTAAAAGTTTATATAGGCTTCAATAGTTCTATTTAATTTATTTTAAGAGTGACTGATGGATATATAGGGGTCCTCCTGTGCGTGTATACACAGGCACAGAGTTGTGTATTCATGAGGATGAGTAGCAGACACCCATGGCGGAGGAAGACTGATTGAGTCCCATGTGAGCCCAACATGGTTGCGTCAGTAGGGCTGGATCATCAGAACCCAATGAGGCCTTCCACTGTCTCCCTCTGTCTATTCCCTGCTGCACCATCAGTGAGTAATCTGTTTACTGAGGCAGGATGGGAAAAAAAGGGATGTTCACATATTGGTGTTCTTGTTTTTACTGTCATGTGTTCTCACTGTCTGCTTTGTCTCGACAGAGGCTGATACAAGCAGGAGTAAAGAAAGTCTAATTTTCCTTCACCAACTTAATTTCATATCCTGCAGCAAAACATTCAAAGGAAGGGTTTTACTCATCAGTAAACGTTTCCTTGTGTGAAGTATTGTGTGTGTTGTGACTGTGTCTGTGGAAAGAGTGCAGCGCCTCAGACAAGCGTCCTTGGGGGATGCTGGAGGCTGGTGTACAATACAAGGCAAACAGCATATAAACCTGGGAGATGATAGACTTTCCAGCCGCCCTCTGTGTCCAGCGCTGCACTCTTTCTTTTCCCCCCTGCCTCTGTTTGTATCTCACCAATGGCACTTAACAACCGCTTCCTTTTCACTCAGCCAAATAACCCATGTTGAAGCAGCTAGTTGTATTTATGGAAAGTGGACCCATGGTGATGAAAATCAATCTAAGTGAGAGGACTGCCTTTTGTTGTCACTATCTCCGAGAAGAAAAGGGCTGTCTCCAGATCAGATTTTCCATAAGGTATTTTCAGAAGCAAAGAGGTGGTTAAGTGTAGACAGAACACAGGCAGCGGTTCAGCTTTGAAAAGGGTTCTTGAAGGCGACAAAGCTGCTACAGTTGCCCTTTGATGTTCTACCCCAAATATTATTATGTAGTTAGACACTATGTATGACTTTATAGTTTGGCAAAATGCAATTAATCTGCTCGATGACAAGCACACAGATTAAGAACAATGATACTGATGATATATGTTTTCATTTTAGATACTGACTGCACCGAGGCAAAGAAAAAAAGCTCCACGTGGGTTTTCAAGGCAGCATGTGATACAGAGGTCGCCCACAAGTGCATGACACACACACGGTGTAATGAAATGCCTTTATTAAAACGCATATAGCCCTCCTTCATGGCGTGGCCATTGCAATTTCCATGATTGTTGAAGACACACAGGTCTCCACCCTTGAGCAGATTTATTTTCACACATGCTGGGTGAGGTGTCTGCAATTCCTTCCCGCCCTGTCATTGTTTGTTCTGCTGTTAAGTGTGAATACGAGCAGAGGCCAATGCAGGAATATGTTAAAGGGCTTCTCCTACTCTGCTGAGTGCCGTTTGCTGGTGTCACTTTAATCAAACAGCTTTCCAGACGTCTGTGTCCATCAGTGAGGTGAGAACCACCTCAATGTCAAAACATTTGGCTGTATGACGTAAAAAAAAGCAGAAAAGGCATGCGGCATGACTTATTCATACATGCATAATGCACCAGTTTGCACAAGTTTCTAGACATTTCTCAGAGCAATGTATTGCTGTTAATAGGTTAATGGTGGAATGCATTATGACTTTCTCTGTGTTGTGTTCAGCTAAATTGCAAATGACGCTGTGAGACCATGTTCTGTGAAGTCATAGTCTCTCTGTCTTTTTAATTACTCCTGTGCTCATGTCTGATTTTTGCACACACATACCTTTTGTCTAAATGTGGGCGTCTTAGAACAGAGACCCCATGATCACCTGGACGCACACCAATGACAATATGTTCGGATGAAGGCAGACTTTCCAAGATGTGCTCCACAGTGACTTCAAAAGGATGCACGCATGATGAATTCTCCGTCCAGACACAGAAGCATGCAGGGAATGAAACAGAAATCCTATCGAACTCAACACTGCATCGTCTTACACTGTTGCAAAGGAAAAGAGACAAACTTACAGTCTGCAAACACACAAAACAAACAATATCTTCATTCCTCTTTCTCACACACACACAGACACATGAACCCTGTTGCTCCCCTGCTTGCATGGAAACACACACACACACACACACACACACACACACACACACAAACACACCTTCCGAATGAATCACCCTCCCAAGTGCTTAGCATCATCAGCATTCCCTGAAGCAGCCGTGACTGCAGAGCACAACTGCATGACATGAGAGTCTCAGGGGTCAAATGAAATGCACACTATAAGTGCCACTTCATCTTCAAGGCATAACAGTGAGCAGCAGCTCAAGAGCAAACTCAAATAACACTGGACTGTCTCGGCCATTGTGCTTCTCTCGCCGCTTAATAAGCCTGCATTGTGGCACATTGTTAAGCAGGGTCTTATTGCACTTTTCTGGAGCCACGCATGACTTCTCCCCAAACAGGCTCTCCTCCAGCCCCTATCCTCTGTTTATGTAGACTACCACCAGGGCGGCATGGAATGCACTTCCAACACGAGATGAGGAGTCTGCCTCAACCTGTTGTCATGAGCTGTTTGTGTTTTACCACACAAGGCTAAATGTTTTGATTAAAAGGCCGTTACTATTTTGCTAGTCACAATAGCTTTGTAGTGGAGGGGTTTGCTGCCGTGCGGATGGATGGACGGCCGCTCCCTGCCTCCAGTGAGCAGTTGAATTAGAGGGGAGCTGTCATCACCCAGCTGCCGACACTGTTGCCTGAAGAGAGGAGGGGGCGGGGGGGGCGGGGTTGGACGGAGAGACGCTGTGTTGAAGCAGGGGAAGATGTCAGGGAAGGGAGCAGGCTTAGAGGAGGAGAGGAGAGATCATGTGTGATGGAAGAGAGGAGGTCAGTATTGAGTGCAACTCACCTCACACCCCTATCCCAGAAGGCAGTGCAAGAGGGAGTCTGCATTACGTAAAATGGGGGGGAAGAGCAGGTGGTACTGGGAAACACACAAAGCCTCTCTGCACTGCTTGTGATCAGCAGCACTGCTGGGCTGTTAGAGCCCATGGTTAAATGCTTCGGTGACTCTGGAGTCCCAAGACATGTTGAAAAGTTTCACAGCATTCAGTAATGGGAAGACTATTACACTGGTTGTTACGCATTGTGCTGGAAGGACACGTCAGAAGATGACGGCATGTCGTAAATCCCCAGAACAAAAGGAGTAAATGGGTGAAGCAGCATCTCTCTAAAGGGATGGTGGAGGAATTAATGGGGCATATTAAAGATGAGAGTCGCACACTCATAAACAGAGATCGGAGCTGATAGTGACATCAGCAGTGGTCTTCCTGGCATCAGATCAGTCTGTTTCAATTTTGGCTTACAAAAATAACTGGGAGCTATAAAAACAAAAGTCTATGTTCACACAAGTCTAATTACCAGTATAATTTACACCTTGATGTTCACACAAACTTATTTAGCCTTATTTAGCCTCATTAACCCTAACCCTTTGATGCAGATATCAAAACTTTCATAGTGGGATGAGCACTGCTAATGGGTTCACATTAACATTTGACTGTAACCACATTCATGTTTACATTTGAGATTCTCTGAAGAGCTGTGGTAAAAGGTGTGCTGTAAGCTGCACAGATGTCTGTGGCTGCAAGGCTGCAGGTTAATGGTTTTAAAACAGTCTCACAGTGCCTCCTATTGGCCACAGCTGCAAAGTGCATTAGATGTTGATGTCGTTTTCCCCAAAAGATTTGTTCAAAATGTATTTTAAGTATTTCTGCCCCCATATAATCCTGTGGAATATATTTATCACACTTTTCCTGGATCATAACAGCAGAGAGGATGTTAATGTAGAAATATAGCCATAGAGAAAAAGTGAAAATGTTTTCTTTTACCATCTAGAACATATACTGTAATGTCTTTTGTGAGTTTAGGAGCTGCATTAGTTAACCAATGTGTCCAAATTTTGGATCAAGACCCAAAATGGGTTTCAGAGCTCCACTGAACTCACAGTGAGTCAGACGACCTAATACTGTCATCTTGTCACAGTAAGGCAACGAGGCCTAACAGTGTCAGCAATGTAAATGCTCCTTATTCTTGGTCCGACCCTCACAGCTTCGGATTCAGTTGTGAGTCATGTGTAACCGTTTAAATTTTCTGACTACTTCTCTATTCTGTGGTGATTGCAGAAGCTTGGCAGAGAATTTAAGCCAGTGAAAGGAGAATTATTTGTGGCTCAGCCTCAGTAAGATGGTGAAGCTGTTATTTAATTTCTAACACAGCAAGAGAGCTGAAGTCTGTCAGTGTTGGGAGTGAGCAGCTGCTTCTAAACCTCGCATGGCAATGAGCAGAAGAACACACACAGCAGAATGTTTCTTTCAATTAGTCTCAGGCTTTTGTCAAGTCATTGATCTCTCCTTAAACATTATTAGCTTTGGTGTTTCAAGGTGGCAGTGTCACGACAGGAAAGGCAAATAGGTTAAGTGAAAAAGGCTAACTGTCATAGGGCTGAACCTGACACCCTGGAGACAGTAACACAAAATCCTTTTTTGCCTTCTCTGTTACATGCATGAAGCACTTACACCTCCCCTCATACCTTGAAGGTGTGACAGGCAGCCACATTGCAGACAGCAACCATAACTACCAAAACTTTTTGACAAAAAGAGGCTTGAATTAGGAACAGGGGGCGGGGGGTGCTACCTAAAAAGTTAGTAGAAGCTGATATACCTCTAAGTCATATTATACTGCTGGGTATAGGACCAAAAAGAATAAAATAAATAAAAAAGATGACATTATATTAGGTCAATTCAATAAAGTCATAAACAGCATTTGATGCCATGTAGCCAACTATGTCAAATACTGTACATGTAGATATTCCCACACTGTTAAGCAATCTTTTGTTGCATAAAACACATTGCAAACTGCATTTGTCATAACAAGTTGCTGCCACTTGTGCTTTTTACACATCATCATTAGAATCCAGATATTTCTCATAACACAAATCACAAGTGCATGTTCTGGATTTGTTTCTGTCATTTTTAAAAAAACATTTTTTTCTGGTGTGTCCTGTTACTGTTTGTCGCTGCAATGCACAAAATTACCTCACAGTTTCATTTAGATTTAATTAAATCCAGTTAAATCTTAAGGCTGAGCTGTTTAAGAGTTCAAATTGGGGGTGGCTGGGATGAAAGTAACTCTATACAGTATTATCACATTAAATTAAAATAAGAAACAAACCCAAGATGATGTAATCCACTAAGTGTTTCAAAGGAAAATGGGAACATTATTCTTTATGTTGAAGGAAATTACCTGCAGCGGTACTCGTGGCTTTTACTCAAAGATTGCTGATCAAGTTTTACTCTTGGGAGGGCAAAACAATTAGGTGATTTCTTGTTTGTGAGTGTGCAGCCTGCAGAGATTTAGACAGAAATCCAACTGGTTGCCTAACCTACAAATAAAGCACACAAGAGTAAACAAGACTACTTAATTGAAAAAGTACTGTTTGAGTTGAATCAATATCGGGTTCAAGTCCAGCTGAGGACTGTAGTTGCTTGTCATTCCCCTTCTCTCTCCCAGTTTTCTTGTCAGCACATCGCAAAGAATTTTTGAGCAAGACACCGAACCTCAAATTGCCTCTCATGTTCAGTGTGTGCGTGAGAATAAAGTTGCTTTGTAGAACAAAGAAGTCTGCCAAGTAAGTGTTACGTAAGGCTTCTGTATTTAAGGCTCCATCAGTGGAAGATTATGCACACATTCAAAAATGCACCATAAGGGTTTTACACTGGTGGATCTGTTATGCTTATTCCAGAGAAAATAAAAAATACCAATACAGCAGACCTAAACCTACCAAGATTGGGGTAAAGGTCCTTTCGTACGCTGCTGCCATCATGATGTAGAACTGCCACTAATAACTGTGGTGACAAAGTGTTCAAGAAAAAAGTTAAATACTGACTGGTTGTTCCATGAACAGAAAGCAGTCTGAATTTACCTTTTTGTTTTAACCTTTAAAAACAGTTGTACCCTTAAAGTTGAGCTCAAAATACTTTTAGACTGTCTCCTTTCAAATTATGATACAAATATTATGTATTTTTGGTTTACACAGAAAAAATTTGACTGTTGAAAGATCAAGGATAATGGAAGGGCTAGGGCTGAATTGTACAAAAAAGACACAAAGACTTTAGGCTCCCCTGAGGACATCCTCTTAATGTCCAATAATTGTGTCTTTAAAACGTCTTTTCATTGTAACTGTATACTGTCCAGAAAAGACATCTGTACAACTCCCAGGAAAGACATACAAAAAACTTTCATTGTGGCTCCCCTGAGGATCTCTTCAGAATGTACAGAGATCACGTCTTTTTGGCAAGTTTGGACGACTTTTTGTTCAGTGGGTGAGACTTTACCAAAGTTTTCTCTACCTTATAGCGGAGCTGCTGTTGGTTTGCCATAATCCACCTTTTTTGTATTCTTACACTAATTCTTAAGTGAACAAATCATTTAACTTTGCAACAAAAAAAAAAAATCACAATTAAGATTGACTCTCTAGGTCCTAGAGGCTCGATCTGTATCTGTATCCCAGCAGCCGATTGTCCTAAACTGTAGGACAATCAGCTGCCAGGATACAGATCCAGTTCCCGAAGTGCGTCGCTAAATCGCTCGCCGATGTCATGGATAAAATCCCAGGCTTGGTAATCGAGTGCAGATACGAACAGAGGTTAGATGGAATATGGCTCTCTCCAGAGGTTTGAGATGCTGTCAAAGGGTTTTCTCTTGGATACCTGTGCTTATAATAACCTCTGTGGTGTTGTGGTCGTACTACGCCTACGTCTTTGAACTATGTCTCTGTGAGTACCTAAAAACTGTGCTCGTTTGTCGTGATTTTTGACCGTTTAACTGTAGACATCGCAGATTGCCGCACAGCAGTGTTGACAAAAATAACGTTATAGATCGAGCAGGAGCTAGCAAACTAGGCGGAAGTGGTTTAGGGTGTGTGCTCTCATTTGATTAACGTAACATTTAGCTTTTAAAAAAAAAGCGATATGTGATTTTATTTGTTTTTGTCACTAACGTTTAAAAGTGAACGTTAAGTCTGTAATCACACAAAGGCTGGCTATTGTTGTTGCTCTGAACTACAACCTGTCAATCTGGCTAGTCCTGTTAGCCGGTTAATGTAATTCCTCTTTTGAGAAATCCAAGTAGTGTTAGCAGATATTTTGCTCCACTGTTGCTTGTGTCTGGTGTCCTACTTGTGTTTTTATTTTGCCATATTCTTGTGTTGTTTTTTTTTACAGTTACACTCACTAACACATTGGAAAAAGGTGAGTTACCCACTATTTTTTGTGCTACATGCAGTGTGCGCAGCTAAACAGTACGTTGCGTTTATTTTATAGTTTATGCAACATTTGTGACTGTTGTTTTGATTTTTCAGTGGCCTATCTACTAGTATTTCATGTCTGCTTTGTGATGTTCTCCTGGACGTACTGGAAGTCCATATTCACTCCTCCTGCATCACCTTGCAAAAAGGTATCTGTAACTGTCGAATATGTCTGGATGAACATTATGTTACTGATTTTGCGGTCTGCAGTGTAAAGGTGTTTCGGTGTTGATCGCAATTCATGGTTGTTGTTTTAGTTTCAACTGTCATACTCGGACAAGCAGAGATATGAGATGGAGGAGAGGCCAGATGCTCAGAAACAAATCCTTGTGGAGATTGCAAAGAAACTGCCCATCTTTACCCGAGCTCAATCTGGAGGTAAATTGTCTTGTCAAGTAATTTATATTTTTACCCTGCAAGAATATGATTCCATATGGTGTTAGTAGCATATTTTGTCATATTTCAAAATATGGTTCATTAGCCACATTCTGTCATCTTCCATATAATCTGTGTGTGCTGAAAAAGAGGCTAGGGCTCCTGAGCATCCCCATCCAGAGTAATCAGCCAGTGTATCTCTTTCATTAGTGCTGATTGCTAAGACTAAGTTCTAGGCTGCAGGAAGTGAGTGAAGGGTAAGCTCAGCTCAGATGTCGCTCATTCAGCTGGCCATCCTCTTGTCTCCAGCTATCAGGTTTTGCGACCGCTGCCAGGTACTGAAGCCTGACCGCTGTCATCACTGCTCAGTTTGTGAAACGTAAGTCACTCTTTCCTCCTCAATCCATTCATCTAGAGAGATTGACCTAGGCAAGGGGATATTTGTTGGCCAGGGACTGTTGTGATAATTAGAAGGTGTTGCTTTGTGGGTAAAATATCTCTCTGAAAGAATATCCTAATGACCAATCAGAGCAGAGGTTCAAGAAGAGGAATCAGCAGGCCGCTGTCCAAATACAAGTAAACAGGCCATATTAAAAGTATGACTGTAAGAAAAATGACAAAATGTTTTGATGTGAAAAATAGCATTGTGGTATATGCTGCTTCAATAAAGCTGCTATATTGTCAAGATGATATAAAACTAAAAAAAATGTATTTCTTTAAAGATGTGTCTTGAAGATGGACCATCACTGTCCCTGGTAAGTACCAACTAACTTATGCTGTATTTCCTGGTTTGGAGAAATTTATGCTTCAATTTTGAACTGACACCAGATTTTTTTTTTTCTTTTAGGGTGAACAACTGTGTTGGCTTTTCCAACTACAAGTTTTTCCTGCTTTTCCTCTCCTACTCCATGCTCTACTGTGTGTTCATTGCAGCAACAGTCTTTCAGTATTTCCTCAAATTCTGGGTGGTGAGTGTCATTAGTCTAAATTATTGCTTATGCTCAACATTTCATAATGGAGTCTTATGAAGTGTTTATTGTTGTTCAGCTTCAATAGAAACTCAAGTTTCTGTCATAAGTTTTACCTTTTTAGAGCCCACTATTTTTCTCAATTTTCTCCTTCTCCCATTTCTGTCTCTCAGGGGGACTTGCCAAATGGGCCTGCAAAGTTCCATGTCCTCTTCCTCATGTTTGTTGCGCTCATGTTCTTTGTTAGTCTCATGTTCCTCTTTGGCTACCACTGTTGGTTGGTGGCCAAAAACAGATCAACTTTAGGTGAGAGTTTACATATCAGAAAAACCATTTGTTCTGCTCATTAAGCTACTTTCTCACAATGTAAATGACTTATGGATTATTCGCTAGGAGGAACTGTACTGTAAAAGTAGATGTGGAGAAAAGAAGCAAAAGGATAAAGTCTGACCCACAGTTGTTTTCTCCTGCTCAGAGGCCTTTTCAGCTCCTGTTTTTGTCAGTGGGCCAGACAGAAATGGCTTCAATGTCGGTGTACGCAGAAACCTGCAGCAGGTATTTGGAGAGAATCGGAGACTGTGGTTCATTCCTGTCTTCACAAGGTGAGTTTGCTGTCAGCAGCAAGCTTAGATACATGATTAACACATTTTCCTTTGTGTTTATTTTTTTAGGTATGGTGCTGTTTTGGCATTAGCAGTTTTGGGATGTAGTTCAGTTTAAGACATGGTTTGCAAAAGTAAGACTTAGAATACGAAGCCAGTGAAACCCATAAAGAATACAGCAGATGCCCATAAAAGTTAAATAATCACTTATATAATAAAAACACAGTAGATATGGATAATTAATAGGATTGCAAATATAAATTGACATTCTGCAGAATAGTGTTGTTATTCATGTAGAAGTATTGGTAAAAAGGTACATTGAGGGATTGGATTGATAGAGGGGAATGTTATAGTTATAGTTTTGTTAAACTACTTTTGTCTTTTCCTGTGCAATGGACATATTAGCCAAGGGAATGGCCACTACTTCCCCTTGAAGAATCACAGCTCTGAATCCCACAACCCATTATTAGCTAATGAGGACATGTGGGAGGAGTCAGATGACTGCTCTGAGGAGGGAAGCCTTGGTGAGTCACTTAAATATTTTCATATGCATTTTATACTTACAGGTGTTAACTGATTTAAATATATTAGTTAATTAGGAAATATATTCCTTTTGTTTAAATTTTACATTTCAGTAAATGCCTGTTTTATAAAAGAAGCAATATTTTTTTAGCATATAACACATGCTAGGTCTTAATTTTTTAAACTATTTTTTATTGTTATTGGTCTGACCTCTGAGCACTTTTAACTTTTTGGCATGTCAGATTTTATTAAATGACTTTTTACCACATTCAAAGCTTGTAGTGAAGTTTTCAAAGTTTTAAATGTCTGACATCCAATTTTATGATTTTATGAGCTCTCCCCCCACCAGTAAACAGCACCAGATCCGAGAATAATTTTGGTGTGACTCAGGTGTTTATTTCTCCAGACACTCTGCTGTCCCTTGTAGGTGCAATTAACATCAGCAGCTGTCTGCTGGCATCTGTCCCTCTGCTCTGCCCACCAAAGCCACACAACACACAAAGTGCTGTGATGCAGACAATAGCCTATGCAATCAAACAAAATCCAAATGTCAAATGTTACCATGATTAAATCTTTCTTAAAAAAACAGATTTGAAACTTAATAAATTGTGGCTTTGGACAGTTAGTAATTTAGTACAATAGAACAACAATATTTAAACTAGTTTTTATGAAATTTAAACAAAGTATTAATAAGGTAAATTTTAACTAATTATGTAAAGGTGTCAATCTAAGCAAGTCTAATATTCCACTAATATATTCTTAACAGCGCTATCAGTTTCACTAATGGGGTTATTAATAAGCTGTAGTACCTAGTGTACTACAAAACAAATACTTATTTTTGCCTTCTTCAAATTATTATTCCCAATTATTATTATTATTATTATTCCCATCTTTAAATGGAATATGGGAAGCATTATTATTATTATTATTATTATTATTATCACAATAAACCCAGTGAGTTAGCTGCTACCTTTAGAAAATACATACCTCACAAAGGTTAAAAAAAATTACTGTGCATGGCTATTTTTCAAGCTATGAACTTATCATATAGTCAACTACTGTGTTTGTTTTGGAAAACAGTCGCCTCTTAAATTACCTTGAACTTTAATATTTGATAAAGGTGTTAAAAAATAAGAGCAATAGTTTGTTTGCTATACTTTTCTCTTAAGTTTGACATGATTCAGATCACACACCGAAAAACCACATCAGTGGATTTAGTTGTTTTCAAACTATGTTTCAAAGCTGCAGTGGTATTTTAAATACAATGTCAGCAGGTTTTTATGTTTACTTACTTGAATTCTTCAGTTCCACGATAGATGTGCCAAACATGCATCCACATATGAAGTTGATCTGCATCCATCTTGAGACCCCAGAATTTTTTCAAAATCAGTTTGGCCATCAAACTTGTATGTTAAAATTCAGTAATCTGAAGACAACAAACTCCTGCTGCACAATAGTTTGCTGGGTTTGGATTTCCAAACATAATATTCTACTACCACCTAGTGGCCATGTGCTACCTGAGGTCAATCACTGTTATGAGCTGAATGGGTAACAGCAAACAGTAATAAAATAATGCATGCTGATACATCTTTTCTTCCTCATTCCAGTTGAGGACCAAGACCCCTCCGTTACCATAGAGATGGAGGAATAGTGATCTCACGTAAGGACATTTTACACAGGTGCAGAGGATGTATGTTACTATCACACGCAGTGCATACCACGAGGCAGATACATTCCAAACCATGCGGATGTTCAAACACTATGAGGAAAAAAAAAAAAGAGAAGACGGCCAAACGTTTGGATTAAAAGCTACATTTGGAAATTCATTGCCATGATACCCAGGTCTTTTCCATAATGATGTACAGAGGAACTCAATGGACAACCAGAAGCATCACCTCTCCTCACCTCTCATGGACAAAAGCATCAGTACGATTTGGAAAATAAAACTGTCAAATATAACCTTACACATAAAGAGACAACTGCTGTTTGCTGCACCATAGAGGGTATATTTCCCTCTGGTTGTACATCTCAAGGCACTGGCCTTTGTGGGATTATAAACCCCTGCTAATTGGGAAACTTCTGTCTGGCACTGCACTGTTTGATAAGCCACTGTATCAGTGTTGGGCAGTGGGTTTACAGTGTTGCACTGTAGAGCTTGGTCTGTGACCTCACACCCATAATGCTCCAGGGGGTCTCTTGTAGTGATTCAGTTGTCTGGCCTCTACAAATTTGGGTCATGCAGCATATTAACACATGATATAAGATACCTGATTTAACCCTCGCCTTATTAATATATTTATTTAGTTGTTTTGAGAGTCACTTTTTCCTAAGAATGTATCCAACACCCTGCTTGTATGTAGATTGTGCCAACATTTTGGGCACCTATTTATGAAAGAACCTCTCAAATGCTTAAAAATAATAAGTTAAAATGCCATTTTTAATGCCTGATCAGACTGGTGACGGTCCTAAAACTAGCATACATTTGTAGCTTTGCTTCACAGCTACAGCTCATATGATATCTGCAACCAGAGATTTATGGCAAACTTTACAATCTTTTCTTTTTTTTCCTGTGCAGTCATATCATGAATATACTGAATGCATTATTTCACTGTTGATTTAAAAATAGTGATCAGCTTGATTTTCTTATAAAGGTCAGGATGAGCATATGAGACATACTTCGATAAACATTTAAAATATATATATTTATCACAATTCTGTTTTGAACCATATCAGTCATCCCTTGTATGGTTACACCTCTGTGCCGATGAAAAGTGATAGGAAGATGTAATGACATCAGTGTTCATCATGGGCACAAAATCATACATAGGAGAGGAAAAGAGTTCTTCTATGTCTGTTTTCAACTCTGATCTTTTTCAAAATACAGATAACTATACATGTGTGCAACGACTGGCTCTCATCCACTGGTTGGTAGAGGTCAGTGGTCCTCTGCAGTATGTTAAAATTTTTTCTACCTGTGTTTATGTACTTTGAAACTTTTAATACCAATGAAACGGTATTTCCTCAACAAAACTTTTGGTTTATGGACTTAGTTGTGTACTCAGCTGAAAACCATTTTTGTAACTCGGTACACCCATTAATTCAGTATGAATAAAAAGCTGAGCCTCTATCAAACTTTGATGCTGTTTGAATTTGAGACTTGCTTCATCAGATCTGTTTTTCTATGTTGGGGAAGCCAAATCAAATGCTGCTCATGCCTGAAATATGCGTAACATAACACACATAACTCATTTATTGATTAAAACTGTGTCGTTCTTATCTGGGGTATGATTCAGTGTTCGGAAGCATGTAAAAAACCTTAGGAAATATGTGGATGTTGAATGTTTCATGTAGTCTTGTGTCTATTGTTATAATGTTCAGATATTTTCTTGTGTATTGAGTTTACTGATTCATAACTGCTGTCGGCAGTGTCTGTATATTTTGCTCCATCAAATGATACTTAAAATAAACCATAGAGGCAATGTGCTTTTATAAAACTATAGGATATTTATAACACAAGATGATGACAAATTATACCCAGTTTGCAGAGAGGAGTTCATTATTGCCAGAGCACGTACAGTACGGTCCCTTTTAAATTGTCTTTGGAGTATGTGATTGTGACGCTTCCCTTTTTCAACACCTCTAAACCACCAGAACAACTGATACGGTTTCATTTGCTGTTATGTCTGTTAACAAATATAAAGTCTTTATTTTCCACCAGTTGTGGTTAACATGCAAAATAAAATGATCCAAGTGGAACTCTTTATGTGGTTCAGTATTGTTGACTTTCTTTAGCATGAGTATACACAAAAATAGCATGATGAAGACCTGATAATAAATACAGTTGATCTGATTAATTGTTCTGCATCAGTATAGGAACTTTGGAGATAAAGTAGCAATATTTGGCACAACAAGGAGAACATGAGATCCGTTTAAATAAAACAAGACAAAATATACTCAAAGCTATTTGCAGATCATGTTCCTCAGGTTGTCCATGGTTCAGTCAGTGCCAAAGTACCTCTGTCCGAAATGTGTCGGAGCCACTGGATGAACCTCCGTGGTCAAGATGGTTATATCTGGGAACTCCTGGATTATAGATTTGGCTCCTAAGAGAAAAGTGGAAGGTATTACACTTCAGGATGAAAAATCTGAACTGCAGCTGGTGGTATGGCTGGCTTACACACACCCACACAGCTAGTTAACATGTCTCCCTTAAAGCTAAATTGTGGGCATAAGTACAGAGTTTGCAAACTTTAATCCATTTAGCAAATGCAAAAATACATAAAACCATTTACAAAGACAGTTTTGAAGCTGCTGTGTATGAATTTATGTTTAATGAATATATTCAGTCATATTAGTGAGAAAAGTTGTGATAGATGTGCTGATTCCTTTGATAAGTTTTCACGCCAACATTATCCTCTCAGCATGCTAAACCTAGACAAAATCCTTTTGTTTTGTTTGTTTGTCTTGAGGCTGGTGTAAAATGGAAAGTCTGTGTGATTATGACAATCAACAGGACTATTAAAGGTCTAGAACTTTTTATGGAAACGTGCCCTTCACATTTCAATAGTTATTGTGTTAAATTGCAAATTTTGGTTCAATGATGACACTTGAAAGGTCAAAGGGTTAAAAACATCAGAATTCCTTCTCCTGGGAAACCCTGAATATTCACATTAAATGTCACAACAATCTGGCAAGTAGTAAACCACTGTT
>JAQNCA010000032.1:10136973-10183354 GCA_029783725.1 Acanthurus tractus | reverse complement strand
CAGAATTCCTTCTCCTGGGAAACCCTGAATATTCACATTAAATGTCACAACAATCTGGCAAGTAGTAAACCACTGTTAAAGTCTTCCGCTATTTAATCATTTCAGATATTTCATTTAACCCCTGCAAGCAGGATTTGTCCAGAAAAAAAACATTATTTTGGTCCAATTTCACAAGAATTTGCTGCTTTGTTTGCACATTTTAAACCGTAATAGGTTGAACTGCTACTGAACAGCATTGTTTTTATCACCAGAATATTGTATAAAAACAATGCTGTACCACTGGAACAGAGACAAGACTGTGAAGTGGTGGGTTAAAAGCTGCGGCTGTTGTGACAGGAGGCTGTGGTGGCATACCATGAGGCGTGGAGAACAGGCTGAGGAGGATAATATGTCTGGGCTGGACTCCGTGCTCTATCAGCACCCTCACCGCCTCGATCACAGTGTTCCCTGTACCTGCAGACACAGAACATTTTGGGCTTGAAACCTGGCAATGTCATGTTTTTTTAAAGACACAAGAAAAACATGTTAATAAAAAACTTCCCTTTTAGTTAAAAAAAAAAAAAGACTGTTTGCTTATAACTGATGCATCAAAGTATGTTAGCATCTGAAAAGGGTACTGATCTGTGTACTGACTGAACAGCTCATGAGTCTTGGCACTTGGCAGGCTGTTAGCATGCATCAGTGTAACCATATGTTCAATCAATCTGACATAATAAAACATACCTTCAACCTGCCTCTGTCACCATCATATTTTTTCAAAATCTGAACTGCTTTGTGACATTGGGAAACCAGGGCTATTAAGATACTATTTTTGTTGGCCTTCATTATGCTATTCAGCAGCATGGTGGCCATCTCCCAGACAGTGTATAATTTCCCCCATGAGAGCTATAATTATCAGAACAGTGTGAATGGGCCGGTATGATGTGGAAATGCAGACGTTGTGGTGAAGGTCAACACAAGGCAGATTTCTCAAAATGAATAAATACATGAAACTGTTTTTACATTCGCACAAAAATAGACATCTCTTGACATTTAGATGCCACTGAGGCAGTAAACTGGAGTCATCACTTAGATAAACTGTGCTCAGCCAGTTGTTACTTACTAAGAATGGGATACATGAGCAGCACTTTTCTTCTGTACACATCTGGAGGGAACTTAGCATAGTAGACCTTGGCTTTCTGCGTCTCCTCGTCACTCTGGATGAGGATCTTGCCGATCCGGATGGAGCGGCAGCAGTCCCGGAGACCTTGCTCCATGGCCTCACCTGCATGGAGACACACAGGATGCAACTGGGATTAAAATGTTAAGTTAAATTAAGTTTGTTGTCTGAAAACCAGCTTGCAAGCATTACTTTTTTTTCAATTCCAGCAGAATTATATAAAAAAAACCTTGCACCTACATGTAATGTGAATACCACACACAGAAGGCCATGTGTTATTCACCATATGTTAGTTATCACAATACCTGTGCATTTTTTTTGCCCTGTTGGTTGGAAATATGCTGCATATTGTGATGAAATATGTTGCAATACATGTTTTTTTTATATATAGGTAGTGTTCTAATGCTCGGTAATTTATTTGACTGTTTGTTTGCACAAAGTGAAAAAGTTAATTGCACCCCTTAAAACATGAATAAAATAGCAATCTTTGGGAGAAATGCATACTGTGCTGTCAATCAAAATATCATAAGACAATGCTGTTCTCCAAAACACATAAACACAAAATATGTAACTTCTGCCACTAGAGGTCTCTCAATCAAAATGATAAAAACAAAAGACGCAATTTGACCATGTAGTGAGGTAGCAATGTATGATGAGATCTTTTCTTATATGTTTAACAGCCGCAATTAAAAATTAAATCTATCTGACTGATTTAGCAAGAATGTCACAGACGACTTAACGACTTATTCATAATACATTTAGTCAAGTTTGCCGACCCCCTTGCTCTACTGCTGATGTTACACTGAAAGTTAGCAACAGTCAAACAAACTGAAAGTTACCTAAAAAAAATTACAGATTACATGGAATAATTTGGAATAATTTCAGTATATAACACAACAAAACATAAGACAAAGTTAGAGTTGTTTTTAGATATTTAAATGTGGAAACTTTACATGTTGTGGGTTAAATACAACATATAGCCACCACACGAAGAGCAAATGTGGAAAAACTGCTGTTTTTAATTGCAGCCGTTGTTGGTGTTGCTGAGAAATAGGACGGCTTAATAACAATTAAACCACAGATTCTTGTGTCAAGATGCCACTGTTATGTGGACTTCAATTGAAAATAATAGGCTCTGCTGTTTTAACTTGTGTCATATGCCTTTAAGATGTAGTGTTCAAGGAACACTGTTTCCAGCAGCCAAACACTTCACATTTTATGCTCTGGCATTACCTTAATGAAAGGAAGATACAGGTTTTTACATAACTGCATTAGGTTCTGCATTTGACAGCAATAATTGTCTCATTAAATCTGAAGGAGAGAGAACAAGCGAGTCAGTGCTGCTGACTGCAAGACCTACAGAGAACATGCTCTACAAAGTACAGCACCGCATCCTTGTCAAGGTCCCACGTAACATTATTCCATTGTATCTTTTAGTATTCACTGAGAAATAAGAAACTGACAGCTGATAAAAAGCATAGGAACCAGAGCACCCGATACCATGACCTGATGAATATGTGAGAACAGAATGTACAGCACTGGTGCAATACAGAAGACATAATATGAGTGTGCATGTACTTACAAAGAAAAGACTCCAATTTAGTGGGTGAGCTGCGGCAGGTTTAACTTACCACTCCTCATTATGCTGACTCCACAGTTGCCTCTTTCAAACTTGACACCTTCATACTTGTACCCTGTAAGAAAAAAAAAGAAGTAGGAACATTCACAAATGTAGCTGCTCTCAACAAACCCACTCGGCCATACATGCTGAAGGCAATACACTTGAAGGGATCCCTGCACTTATTTCTGCATCTATGTTATCACAATTGGTCAGCTTCATCCCGCTTGGGAAATATTTTACATGCTGAAACTCAGAATCCAAAGTCCAACCTTTAAAACTAAACATTATTAGAGATAGAGACTCACCCGTTGGTGTTGTCACAGTGCACTCTGAGTAGGGGAGCTGATTTAAACCCTCTTCAACTACTAGTCTGATCTGTTGGTGAAGAAAGAAAGGCTTGCTGTGTGTTGTTTAAAAACACACACAGACACCGACAGTATATAATGATGAGTCATGATCTCACCAGTCGATCGGCACAGAAGACAAAGTCTCCTCTGCTGGTTGTCCTAAAAATATAAAGGCAAACATCTGATTAGCTAGTTCATAATGTACTTAATGCTAGGGATGCACCAAACCCACTTTTTCACCTGTTATGATACATAAATGTACAATATTTGCCAATAATCAACACTTTTCATCTACCAGTTATGTCTTTTTAATTCAAAAAATGTATTTTACTGTATGAAACTTATTGGGACCAATATTTATATATAGGGCAAGGTCAAATGAGGCTGTGACAACGCAAAACTTAAAATTACGCTAATATATTTTTGATTCTTTTCCCAAATTTCAATTATAATATTGAAGAAGATTAATAACATGGTTTGGTTAAAATTCTTTATTTTAAAAGCCACTAAGAAACTGTTATTCAGCTGTTTGAATCCAGTTTCCATTAATTTCCTCTTCCAGGGGCCTTTATGGTAGGTAAATAATAATACTGCATGCTGTCTTGGCAGGTTATAAAATCTACATCCTGTATTCACTTGTTCCAGATCAACATTGAAGTTATATGATGGTAAAGCTAAATGGACTTATTTTCAAACTACATTATTTCATCCAATTTCCCCAGAATACCCTCTGTCAAATTTGGGTTGTTGTAAACTCCGGGATGTGCACTGGAAATTAAAATAAAGACTTAGAGGTTTAAAGGATGTTTAGTTGAAAGTGAGTTTGCATTGACTGTCCCACCTCTTAAAGGGGGCTTATATCGTTCACATTCCTTATATGATCAATACCATTGTATCACTAGATCAGCATCAGTAATATCTATCGGAGAGGTGCACCACTATTTTACACGAACTAAAAAAATACTGGATTTAAAATCAGGGTAAGAAGACATACCAAGAGTAACTAAATACAGTAATGAGAGTCTCAACTCATTGTAATTTTAGCTGTAAATATGGCCTAATTGCTACCTTTTTCTATAATTAAAGGCTGCCCAAATATAAGGTCATAAACTTGCAAACTTAACAATAACTCAACAATTTTGGTTGAGTGAAATAAGCGGTTAACCTCCTGTGCTTGTCAATTATTTTCAGATGACTGATGCTGATTTTCTAAAAGATAATCACAGCTGTGATACAAAACTTTAAGAGTACGTAACCATTGGACTTGACATTGAACTAAAGGAATGAGGCCTTAGCTATCATAGCACGTTGTACCACAACTATCACAGTTGATGTGGTTTGTATGTGGAGAAAGAAGAGTGGGGACTCACTTGTCTCTGATTATAGTCTGTAATTCACGGATCTGGTCATTCAGAGGGAGCAGTTTAAGCTGAGGTCCCAGGTTATCTTGGCTGACAGGCTGTAATGTGGCATCACCTGGCTCAGAGTTGGACAGCACTGCAGGAGCACTGCTGCTGTTGTTGTTGTTTGCGAACCTTACTTGCTTCATTGGGTGCTCCTGGCCACTGCTAACATTGTTCAGTTGCTGATTGTGGCATGGCATCCTGAGTACGAGGTGAAGGGTCTTCCCTGAAAACTATATTAAAGCCAGATGGCGTTTCTTTGCCGAGCGACCCACTTACACTTGGTTTGCCCGCTATCTGACAAAGAAGACAACGTGCGCTTCCTTTAGCTTCGACTGTTGTTTTGTGAAATGCTCCGACTAACGCTATCGAAATGAGACTGCAAATTAAAACCGCATTCACAAACCATTAAATACTTGACTACGTCGCGTTAAAATCAAACTAACGATTGAAACAGCCCAGGAGATACATTCAAGTAGAGCTGCTCGCTTGTTAGCTTTGACACTGACAGCGTTGGTGAAGACCGGATATGACGTAGCCGGCGTGTTGACTAACCGCCTTCCTCCTTCGTCAACATGGCGCCGATGTTGGTACCGCTGAAATGCGGCTTTCACTTCCAAAGACAGAAAATAGCGTATCTCCTTCGACAGACGAGCTCATATCATATTTGGAATAAAAGTTGCAGTGAAAGTGGTACGGGACGTAAACGCCAGAGTACATATCAGGTGAGTGAGGGGTCGTCTGGTAAGAGAGGACACAGTGTTTTTGATGTGACAGACACTACGCAAGGGCAGAGATGGAAAGTGGTACAAACTTACTTTTAGGAAAGTTACATTAGACAGTTTGGTAGGCTTCTCTCGTTTTCTTACATGGGTCATTGGTGGCACATTAATATAATGAGGGTCAGCTTACTTTAGCTGTCTAACTTGGTGTTAAACGAGTGTTAGCTAACTACCTGGCTAAAGTTGCGTTATCTGTATTATTTTCGTTATGGAACACCATTGTGAAAGACTGGGGTAAGGTCTGCTCCTATTCCCCTAGTTTCCACCTTAAACCAAGTTGCTAACAGCACAGTTTATAGCGCAAATAATATTGTTTGCTTGGTGTCAGCAGCCATAATTTACTCTGCTAATGCTGGATCACGTCAGTGGTCGCAGTCACGTGTTATGAGTGCCAATTGACAAGAGTCAGTATATGTTAGATAAGACTGTCTGTTCGTCCCACCCCGGTGCTACTGCCGATGTTATTGATTATTTGACAACTGTCCAACAGCCACTCAGCTGCGAGTTTATTGTGTTCATAAAACGAGTTCAGATTAATACAACAGACTTGCCACTAATGCTACCGTAATAAGGGTTGTAATGTTCTACTCAAAGCCAGGACGTGCTTATGTTTTTTTTTCTCCGTTTATGTTATTATGCCATTTCAGTCACAGCATTTTTTGTTAGGTTTGCTTGGTAAACTGGCCACTGAGCTTAAGGCTACAAAAACTTTTTGTGTTGTAAACTCAGGTCAAGTACGTGAAAATTCACATATCAGCAAACTGTATGTAGTAATTTGTGTGACATAATTAAATCTTTATAAAACTGCTGTGTCATAACACATTTTGCTTTTCTTGTTTTGTTTGCATAATGTGCTAAGTCATCACAGATAAGAGGATGTAGTCTCCTCAGGGAGATAAAGGTGTTCAGTAATGGCCCACTCAAATCATCAATAAAGAACTATTTATAAGAATCAACTCAGAGTTTAAATGTAGGAGCAACTAAAGGGCAGGTTTAGGCTCAATATGCCTCTTAAAACACCCACAGTATATCTTGCATTATTAAGCGTGCAGTGAGCCTCTGTAGGCGTAGAGTGGTTGTTATGCTCCATAAACAGTGACTGTGTTTAAATAGAGTCTTTTTTTACATGCTCTTAAATGTGGTGTAAATGAAATTAAATCTAGACATCATGTCATGAGCTCTGAAAGGTTCTGAACTTTTTTATTACTTCCAGGATTTCCAGTAGGTTAAAATGAACTCTATCGGTGATATTTAAATGCCAATAAAGAGTTATCCGAACACTTATGGAAGTTACTCAAACTACTTCTCTAGCTCAACCATCTTCTCTGACAATATATTTGTTCAGTGTGTCCCCACCCCTTGTTTAACCTTTAAACTCAAGTCAGTTTTGTGAAAACACACAGTAAAGAAAATGTAGTGTGGAGCTTGTTTGCTTTTATTGAAGTTGAATGTTTTTGCATTTTTTTTCTCTGGATTTTGTGTACTTTGTTGTGCCTTATTGTGTTATATTGTCTCTGAATGTATAAGTATCACTGATAAATATAGAAATATCACTTAAAATGAATTAACAGAATTAGAAACTTAAATCTAGAGACGTCCATTATATGTTTTAGCTGAAATCCCCTCCATACCTACGAACTGCCTCATGGAGTACAAGCAGGAGCGAAAACAGTCGCCAGATTTTGGAGGCAGCAAAAGTAAGTCTGATATAAGTTTAAAAAATAACTGTGGATAAGTGTCTATTGCCATGATATAACAGATGATAACAGTGAATGATGTTTTCACAGCATTTGCAAATTTTAGACAAAAGAACATGCTGGCACGGACATGCAGGAGGAAAACTAAATGCAGATCCAAAAAATGTGGTGAGTACTTTACCTCCATTTTGTCTCTCTTTTTATGCAGCATTTTTAGCTGCTATTACCGTACCAATTTTTACATATGCATACTGAATAAAGAGAACATTTTAAATTGAAGATAATGCAGATGGACTCAACCTGTAACTAAGTGATTATCCCCAGTATTTTTTAGTCTGCCAACTGTTTTCATCAACTAATCTTGAGGGGTTACAATTTCAAAAATATCTTTGACAGGTTGCCAAAGCAAAAGATGATGTCTTTGTTGGTATCTGTTATCTGTTCTGTCTTTCAGCTTTAAGGTCCTCATGTCAAGTGGGGCGACTTTTTTCCCAACAGAGCAATAAAGATTTCCAAAGCTAATGTACTGACACAGGGTACTTAAAAAGACAAAATTTATTCAGAACACCATTATACTCTCCCTCACTCGCTGACTGTCTGATTAATTCTTTGATTGCTGGGGTTATAGGAATATTGATTTTTTTTTAATAAATACTAAAGAGACATAGGTATTATCAGAACCTTTTTAAATTTATTATATAAATAACTACAATGTTTGCTCTTCAAAACTGAGCAGTCTTCATTTGTGTCCCATTAGTGTTTAAAACAAAAAGCTGTGATGAAGTTAGGCCAACAAACATTTGTTACACATTAACTGGAGGCCTCCACAGATGGCACAGGCGCAGGCACAGGCACAGGCACATGCAACTCAGTTGTGCATTCAACTGTTATATTTTTCCTCTCTTTGCAGTGTCACATTTTGCTTGATTGTATTTGATTAAAAGCAGGTGTTGGGCACAATTTCCATGTATTTGCTCGGAGGTGCTGCCATACAGTGCTGCTGTATGGTGCTGCCACCATATTGAGTGGATTAGAGGAATTACTGCATATTCTTTGGCCTGCAGAGAGTCCCTGTGGCAGGTGTGTGATGGAGGATGGATAAACAGCCATGTTGGCACCAGTGTGCTCTCAAACTCAGCTGGGATGACAGCCCAGGTGTCTCCTGGGACTTGTAGTGTCAGACTGGAACCCCAGATCCACCTGGAGACTCTGCTGTCATTGCTGCTCTCAGATCCTCCCAGGAGGCTTCTATTGACATTTGATGTTCACTGTGTCTGCCCAGAAAGCTGTCTTTAGGTTATTGTTATTGTCACACTGAAATCAAAATGCATGTTAGTCGCCAATATTGGCAAAAAAAGGCAAGTTAGAAAGTTCACATTGTGGTATAGTAGTGTTATAAATACTACTTCAGCCATTTGACCTGTATCTGTTAGGGGACACTTGTTTTTTTAATCTTAAGGTTACTATGATGTAAGAAAAGGCTTTGCTTTTGTGTTCTTTTCCATAGCTGAAGGAGGTGCATTCAACCCAGATCCTATCTGCAATGCTGTCTTATGTATGGCCAAAGAATAGACCAGACCTGCGAGCCCGTGTCGCCATCTCTCTAGGCCTGCTCGCTGGAGCCAAGGTGAGTTTACAGACACTGTCAATGTTATTGCAAAAGAGTTCTATCCTTTTTTTTAGTAATTTAATTTGTTTAATCACTGCTGAGCAGCATTTATTTATACAAACCCTACAACTGAAGATATTTTTATTCAAAGTCCAGCCACTTAGCATCAGGAAAGAGACTCTAGTTCTGTTTCACATTTATTCCCGGGGACACCGAGTCTTCTGCTTTCTGCTTTGCTAATTTCTTCCACTCTGAAGTTCATTTCTAATAACAAGAGCTAATACTATCCTTGATAAGATTAGGACAGGTTTTCTGTAAGAATGAAACTGGTCAAGCTGAAAGATGCTTTTACAAGATATACTCAATTACAAGCTTGTTGTCTGACAGGGTGGCTTTAGTTTTCCCTCCTTTATTAAAAATACATCATAACATTTTAATAGTGCTTGAGATTATACATATATTAAAATAGCTAAGCAGGGAGAAAAAACTGTAAAATGATCAATGCTGATCCAAAGTGACTAAAATAATGAGGAAAGGAAAAAGATGACCATCCTGGATTGTCCTTGAAGGAACTGACACACCACACTGTCTGATCAGCTGTTCCCCTATGGAAATTCTGTCCTGTTAATCACTTGACTTATCACTTGACAGCATGTGGAGCTAAACAGGAAGAGCTGAACAAAGTTTTAAAAAATTATATATTTCATTTAAGTGTGGCTCTCAACACAGGTTCACTGTAAAGCCCCTCCAGATTCTGCAATAGTATCTCTGATTTTCCCCAAGTGGGATTTCTCTTGTTTTTCTCCTACATGTCCTTCCCGTCTTCTTCTTTCAAAACCAGACAACCAACAGCTGACAATGCCAGTGTCATTTGCAACTGTCTGTCTAGCTATATAACTGCTATCACACAATTTCCTGATAAGAAGAAGTTACCTTTATATTATGAAACCCCCTTCTTAGTAAACGTGAGGGTTGTGAAAATGGTAACCAAATGCTACTTATCATAACAACTGTTTGTGTATTTGCATCCCTACTTCTTCAGTTTCCTTTCCCAATGAAAGATGCACACTATCTCCACCTACTGATACAGAAAGCAGAAAAGAATGCAGTTGTTTCACCTGGAGTTTTTTAGTTGGCAGAGCAGCTTTCTTAAAACACTAGGCAGTTGTAAGAGAAAACCCCAGCATAACCAACTTCACAGCAAAATAGTGCACTGCTTACTTAGATGGACATCATGTCTGGTTGTATTATTAGTCAGCAGCATGTGATTGTGGTTTGGCACAGCTTCCTGACAACAGGAATGGCATGACACACCTGGTCATGAGGTGTGTTTGCGCTCCATAAGGTGCTCTGAAGTTTAACAGCTGAGAGTTAGCTGCTCACACATTTTATTTATGTCCAAAAGTTTTTATCTTACTGAATAATTATCCGTGTTTAGGAAAAAGCAAACCAATATTTCATGTCTTGTTCGTTTATTAATTGACTTACTTGCTTACTTACTTACTAACTTATTTATTTATTTGCATTAAGAAGAGTTGCTGGTACATGTGAGGTTTCCCCTGGTCACACCAAGATGTGAGTCAGGCATTTGATCACCCAGTATTTGAAAGTTTATCTCTCTTCACCTTTATTATTTTGAAACAAGGAAATTTTAAACATGCAGCTTTCTTAGTGACTATAGTTAAAAAAGCCAATTTGTTCAGGGATAGGATTAGTAATCACTGCTCAATAAATGATGAGCAGTAAATGTAGAAAAAAATGAGCAGCCAGTGTTTCTAGCTTAGAGAGAGAAACTGCCAGGGTTGAACATTTAATTGGTTTGTAGCCATTATCAGAACATGATGGTTTCTGAATTGCTATACTGGTTGTTAAGTTTTTAAGGATTGACCATAACCTCTAATCACCTTTAGTGTTGATCTAGTTTATTGTGAAAATCATAAACAAAATACCCCCTTAATAAATTAAGTGTCTCTGCTTTGACCACCCTTTGCACCAAAGGTTGTTTGGTTTTTTCACTATGTAAAAGTTCTGTGAAAACTAAACACTGTGTTTTTAAAACAATTCCTTTATTAGGGGTCACTTATTTACACCCAAGACAAAAAAAAAATCCAATTCAGAGCTCTTCAATAAGCATGTACTGCTGCTCCTCAGCATGGCTGTGTGTGTGTATGTGTGCTAAAGATGAAAGGAACACACACACGCAATCTAATCTTCTCCTATTTTCCTGCTTGGCTGGAGTTAGCCTTGATTTCTCCAGTTTGTCTGTTTGAACTGATACCACCAGCAGTGTGGAGGCAATTTTTAAATCAACAAAATAATTATGTGGTTACAGTGAATCACACCTCTGCACTCTGCTATACAAGTGACATTTTCATTTGAAATAACTGATAATATAGAATCTCTTGTTTTCATTTGGCTCAAATGAATAGTGTGTGTGTGTGTGTGTGTGAGAGAGGTTGTGCGCCCGTTTGTGTCTGTATGTGTGTGTGTGTTTGTGCATGCTGCGTCATACTACAAGCTTAAGCTAATTCTTAATAGCCTCAAGCCTCCTCTGCACTACTTGACACAATATCTCTATTACGAGATGACATATCTCCAGGTACAGATTGACATGGTGTTGATTTAATTTCTCTTGTTGGCTGTTAGTGAATTGTAAGAGCACATCTAACCTTATCGTGTACCAGTGGTAAAAATTAAGGAAATGTTTTGACCCATTGATAATAGCCTGGGCTGTTTTTCTGTCTTGGTCTGTCGTCTTGGTAGCAAAGATCTTGTTTTCCTTGAGGGACCCAGAGGATGTCTATTGGCTAATATCCAAGTGTGTTAAGCAAGAACCCCAGAGACGTACTTTAGCGGTATAAACGGTGCATTATTAGGTGTCCTTTGACATCAGCAGGGTCATAATGGGTTTATTTTTGTTTTCATTTAATTGATGTCGCTGTTAAATTGTCAAAATTATATCATGCAGAATTTGACAGAAGTAAAGGAACAAAGCGAAAAGTCAAAAACAAAGCCTTCCCGTGGTAGAGGTTCATAGGTTCAGATGAAATGGATTTGAAATGAAAAAGCTCTAGCTGTCCTAATGCAGACCACCTCGCCTGAGTCACACAGCTGTCCCTGTGCTTTTAATTAGCCCTAATAACCATTTGAATTCCATTAGCAGGAAGCACCAGCCACCTCACCAACATCAGCACAGCCAGTCAGGCAGAATACATACACACACACATCATATACTAGTTGCTGAAAGATAATGGAAAGAAATACTTTGTAATTATATATTATTACATATTTATGGATAAATATTCAAAAATGCTATTGATTTTGCTGGGACCTGTTCTAGCATTAGCATGTTCTCACACCTCTGGTCTATATGATATTTGATAAAATAGTATGTTGTTACAGTTTTTACCTTTTATCAAAAACATTGCATCTTCTACAATTTGGATATCGCATTTATCTTAAGGCTCTTTCTGTAGTATTCTATTTATCTTATCTGTTTGTCTCTAATACATAAATGAATGCATGAATACATACATATTCTTGAATCTGCCTGAATGAATGTTGGATTTATTGCTTAACAACAGTGGGAATTCATCTTTTAAAGCACATTTGGTGACCATACATAAATACAGAGGCACTACAGAGAACCAGAAAAATGGCGCTGGAATATATTGAACATATGTCTGTCTAATAGGTTATTTGAAACTGTTCCCCCCACCCCCTTTCTCTGTGTGTTCCTCCCTCCCTCTCTACCCTCCCAGATCACCAATGTGATGGTGCCCTTCATGTTTAAGTATGCAGTGGACGAGCTTAACCAGATGTCGGGACACATGCTGAACCTGAATGACGCGCCAAGCACTGTGGCTACCATGGCAACGGCCGTGCTGATTGGCTGTGAGTCCCAGACTTGTATTGCAATGGCAGGTGCTGTGCTCATCAGAGGGGACTGTGGGACTGCCTATTATCTACAGGCTGACCTTTCCCAAAACATTCATATCAATGCCACTCCGCAACCTCTGTCTCTCCCTGACATTATTTACATTATGCGCTACGTTCTGAGCCCGAGTTCACTTCTATAAACCCATGCAGTCCTCTGGTGAGTGCTGAAGACTTTTCAGTATGATACCTCTGTGCTCCTAAGGCAAACAGAGCTGGATTCATTTCTAAAGCAGTGGGGAAGAAATCACTAATGTCCTTTTGAAAATGGTTGCATATTTTTTTGAGTAATGCAAAGGCCAGGGTTGTTTCTTTCACTTCATCCCGTGAGAGTGCCTTCCTTTTTTCTCCTCTTTGTCAAAAATAGGAATTCAAGAGAGCTCAGGGGTGAGGTGTAGCATGAATGTGAAGTTTCTTCCTGATTAAAGAATTTTTTTGTGCTGAGCTCCCGATGAAAAGCAAAAAAATAGAAAAATAAATATTATGAACATGACACCTAACACAAGTCACTCTAGCCTTGAGTGAGATCATCTAAGATGCAACGTACACTTAGCCCTGTAGCCACTTATTTTAATGAGCCCACTTAGGTCTGGCACACTAATGCTGCCTGCTGAATAATTGGAGCACATGAACAGGGCTTCAGACAGGAAGAATTAAGATGATGAGGAAGAATGAAGGGGATGCTCTTAAAGAAAGGAATTGTATATTGTTCCCTCTCCATGGCACTCGGGGACCTGTACTCTGAGCCTGCAGTGACGAGCGTAATTTGGCTGAAAGGGTTGCACAGTGCTCATCCTACCTTGTCAGATGTGGACACATTGTTCATTAGATGAGCATTCCTATTTAACGCCACATTACAGTCCCATGAAGAGCAGCAGACAGAGTGATTATTACACCGACTTTGTTCTCAGTGGACATGTCACGTATTCAAACTGAACTCACTGAAATAGTCACAGGAAGGCCACGTATCATTCATACACAGACTATTATTATATTAATTTGTGACATTCATTCTATCATCTGCTGGTAAAAGCGTGCATGAGAAGTGCAAAGGATCAAATTATTGACTGTCCTGGAATTAGATTGGCAATTTTATTGGACTGGAACTCTTATAGAAGCTTATATCAGGGAGCCAGTAACTCCCTAATTTCACAATAATAAATGTATCTTAAAGAGAGGTGATGTTGCTGGCGCCAACCTTCATTGCACAGATCAGTCAGAGAAAATCAGGACTCAGAAGGTGGTGAAATTAAGCCTGTAAATTGACAACTCACAGTCACATCCTTCCATGACTCTCTTATTAAAACCACCTCCCCCTTCTCTGTTATTCTGCTCACACATGTAGCTCGCTCCCTTCCACACACACACTGAGCACACTTATGTACACACTCAGATACCCTCCTTCCCTCAGTCTGCAGTGTGCTGGCCTGTCATTGTAGTGAGGCTTCAGACAGCATCCTGCTGTATAATTACAGAGGCAAGGGGAGGCTGCTGCCGTAGCACTGCAGTGCTTGCAGACCAGAGATGATGTGAAAAATCTGCCCTGCCACCTCATACAAGCTTTCACTTTAGAGCAGGTGACAAGCCTCCACCCTGTCTAGTCTATGCTCTGTCAGTACTGTATCACATGTTATAAATCAGGAAAGTTATGGGTCAGATTCCTGTTTTGCTGCCTCGTGTCACTTCAGAGCTGCCTAGCAAACTTTAGTGTTTAGGACAGGGATGTATTCTCACTTGATAACGCCCAGCCCTGCTGTCTGAACCTCCCTGCATCTCACAGCAGGTGTGCTAAACTGTCCATCTCCTCCGCTTATCCCAGATGGCGTTTCACGGGCTTGTGCAGCCCTCTTCAACGAGCTAAGGAACACTGTGTTCGGCAAGGTGGCCCAAAGCTCTATCCGACGCATCGCCAAGAACGTCTTCCTGCACTTGCACAATCTGGATCTGAGTTTCCATCTCAGCCGCCAGACAGGAGCGCTGTCCAAGGCCATCGACCGCGGCACACGGGGCATCTCGTTTGTCCTCAGTGCACTCATCTTCAATCTTGGACCCACAGCCTTTGAGATGGCCCTCGTCAGTGCCATTCTGGTAAGTCTCATGGTGACGCCCTCATAGATGGATACAAATGATTATAATTAGAAACACTGCCTATGATTTTCTGATTTCTTTTTCTTTGTTGCTGTTACTGTTTCAGTCCTTAATGTTACCTCAGGATCTTCCATCACCTTGACAGTCTTCACAGCAGATTGTCCGGAAATTAATTTCAGGGATATTGTCTCATTTACATTCTAAATGGAATATGAATCCCCATGAACTTCTGGTGGCAACAAAGAGAATTAGTGTCAGTGATGAATCCCGAAGCTGTGTAGCAGCTTAATGTCCTCCTGTGGAGTATGTCCTGAACAGATGCCCCCCTCCTTGGCCATCACTGAAAGAATGGCTGGTCTATAGATTTGTGCTTTTATTCCATTCTGGACCGTAATGCCAACTTGCCTGTAATCAAGACAGACTCCATTACACAAATAGCTAAAGCATTAGCACGATTAGCTCTTGTAGTTTTCTCTCCATTTGTATCACTCAATTTCATACTGAAATGGTTAAAAACAGTAAAGTTCTCAAAATGTCTTGTGGCACAAACATTGGGATCTGGTGGTTTGAATTGGTTGCGTGATTTTTTTTTTTTATTTAATTTTTTTTTTCAATAACAAAAGTCATATGTTGAGTCATATGGGAGGTCCTTTGTCCTGACTGCTCTTTTCTCCTTTGCAGTATTACAAGTGCGGTGGACAGTTTGCAGCAGTGGCCTTTGGTACCTTATCAGCATACACCCTCTTCACCATCCTTCTTACTCAGTGGAGGTAACTGCAAGAATGTTTGTCCTAGCTTGAGTCTGTCTGTAGTTCAAATAACTGTTGGATTGCTCATGTTTGTTTTAACTTAGAAACTATCCAGTAAAAAGTTCTGTGGCTCTTTTTTGCTGACAGTAATAGTGATCACTCATAAACTGAAATACAGTCTTTACTCAAGAAAATGCTGATGTGATTTAAATGTCTCTGCACACAGGACTCGCTTCAGGATAGAAATGAACCAAGCAGACAATGAAGCCGGAAACGCAGCTATTGACTCGCTCCTTAACTATGAGACTGTGAAGGTGAGATCTCAGCCCCTTCCTCCCTTCTTCAATCCTTCATTTTATTGCCTGTTTCTAGTCTTTCTCTCCTTTATACTCAAGCCAGGCACTTTGACGTGAACAAATATTTACTCTGCAGCGGTGATAGTGTTCCACTAGCATTATTTCCACTGTCAGAATCTCATCTCTCTCTCTTGCAGTTTCTGTGCCTCTCCCTGCTTTGACGCAAAGTTCCTTGTCAAAAGTGCATGTTAAACTATGAGTTCATGCTTATGGCTGAAGGGACTGATTGTTACTATCAGGTTTACTTAAAGGTAATCATACTCATCTTAGTTATCATAGGGCAGTGTGGGCCCAGTCAGAGTGCAGTTGTTGAAACCTTTCTGGTATGCGGTGATTTAGTGTTTGGTTAACTATTGATTGTTCGTGTGCTGTAATATGATTCTTGTCATGGTCAAAAGACAGTAATGTTTATTTACACATGCTACTTCTATTTTTTTTTTGAGTATTTAAGTGTTGTTGTTAAAACAAGGATGAACTTCATTGCTAGAGGAACAATCCCAAAACATCCCACTCATGTTGCATCTGGAATGTACCTATAGAGAGCTTTTCTAATTTTCTCAATTACTCAAAGTGCTTTTACAATACATATCAGCAATCACCCGTTCACACACACACATTCACACACTAATGCCAGGTGGTACTTTACAAAGTGCCAATCTGCTCATCAGGAACTCATATACACATTTTCACACGCCGCTGGCATGGCCACCTGGTTGCAATTTGGGGTTCAGTAGCTTGCCCAAGGGTACTTTTACATAAAAAACTGGAAGACTTGGGGATCAAACCACCAATTTTTTTGAAGGACCTAGAGTAGAGTAAAACTGTAACACAGAGAACTTAGGTATCGATCAGGACCAGCAAAAGCTGGCCAACATTTAATATTACCAGTCACTGTTTGTTCATATAATTGTATTTTAATGAAATTCGCATATGAGAAAATGTTATCTGAGTTTTCATGCCATAGCAACTGAATGTAGAATGGCATCACATGATACAAAAGTACAATATTACATTTAACTTTGCTCAGGTCTTCTGATTTATCTTTTGAGCCCAAAACTTTCAGATACTTAGTTAACTATTGCAAAGAAAATCAGCAAATCCATACAATTTAAAAAATGGAATAAGACTAGGATACTCTGTAATTTTTATGAGCAAATTTAACAAACCAGTGTATCAAAATAGTTGTCAGTTTGTTTTCTGTTGAAAAACAAATCAAAAAGTCCTCCCAGGTCTTTATTGACCCATTTACACAGATAACTGGAAAAACAAACAGTTCATTTTTTCCTGTGCTGCTCTTCTTCTCTTTCAAGGTAAATCGCAAGCTTTTTCATTTTTCGTTGTTCCAGTTACCACATCTGGAATGACTGGACTTTGGTCTGGCCTGGTTTAGCCAGTGACCTTAACTGTGTATCAGTTAGGCTGGCTGTTGGTTATGCAAAATCATATGTCTTTTGACTGAATATTTCAATATTAATATCAAGACAGCATTGCAGGTTTGACTATTGGTGCTTCATAAAATAAGTAAGTAAAGGCAAGTAATAGAACAGCCAGAAGAGTCTGGACAGAATATTAAACCACTTTTCGGTGATTCAGCCCCTAATAACACTTAGGCCTTATCACAATATGAAAATACTCAAAATCTAGGATTATATGTAGTTTCATGGCTACATAGATATGATACCATTATAAAGTGCCCATCTCTAGTCTTATTTATAGTATGAACTTAAAAGGTCTGCAACTGGAGGCTTCATTTTAAATAGAAATGTCAGCTAGGGCCCAGTGTGGTTTATGGGTGAGTGTTCTCTCACAGACACCTGACTGATGTGATGTGGTGCGGATGAAAACATTGCTTCATACTTTTCTCAGTGGCATGGTTGGTGTCCTGAATCTTCATCTTTTGCCGGTCTAAGCCTCCTTCTAGGTAACATCATTGTACTTACAAGTACGCATATAAACATAATCGCCATCCAGTTTCAGGTTCTTTTGTTGGCTGTTCCAGATATATTTTGGTATCTCTGTTATTTTCTTTGCTGTATTATTTTGTGTCCTGTTTTCCTTTAACGTTTTGTTCTGTGTTATTTTGTGTCATCTGTGCCAATGCGGCCGGATTTAGCATCACTCTGAGCTGTGAGTGTGCATATGTAATTAGATCTCCGCCCACTCAGAAATCCGTTCCACTTTCACAAAGGGCTGGATGAGAACCTGAACATGGTGCCTTGCACTGCTTCTATTTGTCCTCTCTGTGCTTCTTTCTTCCCTCTCTGTCTTTCTCTCTCTCTCTCTCTCTCTCTGATTTCCTGCATTTCCCTATATGCAAATCAGTGGCAAGTCGGTAGCAGCACAGCAACACTGCCTTTAGCTACAGAAGCAAATCGCCCACTTAACCAGAGCAGAGGAACAATAGTGCAAACTAAACAAACAGCAATATTAGGTAATTGGCAGCAGAGTTAAGGAGGGTTGTTGCTGCGATCATGCCGTAGTTCTGTGTGCTGATTTTAAGAGATGTGCTTGTGGCTGATTCATGAGGCTTTTTTTTCTCCCTCTAAATGATATCTGTATGTCTTAATCAAAAATTAGAGCTGCTTGTGTGGTGTAACACTTAAGAGCTATCTGTGCTCTGTTAGTAGGTGTCTGTGTAAGCTGTTGCAGATGTAAATACAGAGGCTGACGACAGTGCCAATGATTAATACTCTGCAGCAATTCTTGTTAAACTTGCAAATTATATTTAGGCCTTCCTTGCAATTATATTTGCCTAATGTTTTCTAAACTGTTCTTTTGCTATAATCACTATCCTCTGCCAGAGCTTCATGTCCTGACCCTGCTCTGCAAAGCAGGCTTTGAAATTTTGTTTTATCGCCCTCCACATCCTTTAAGATCAGTGGGGAGGAGATGAAGATAGAGAGACATGAAAAAGTGCTTTAGAGGCCAACTGAGACCCAGACGACGCCCAGAGCGGTCACTGAGAACAAATGCAGCCTTGAGGCAGGCTGCGCTAAAGTGTCTTTCTGCCTGACACTGCTCTCCATGCTTCCTTAACCTCTAACCTTATCCATATTTTGTGTCTGTCCCTCTTTCTCTCTCAACTCACATTTTCTTTCCTTCTGTGAATCCCTTTTCTGTATCCGTGCCCCTGTTCAACCCTTTCTCCTCTCCGTCTTTATGTTTCTCCTTTTGGCTACAGTACTTTAACAACGAGAAATATGAAGCTGAAAAGTATGATGGATACCTGAAGATCTATGAGTCAGCCTCTTTAAAAACCACGTCCACGCTCGCCATGCTCAACTTTGGCCAGAGTGCCATCTTCAGCATCGGCCTCACAGGCATCATGCTGCTGGCCAGCAAGGGCATTGCTGCAGGTGAGTGATCTAGGTGTTTTGCTGCTGTGTTTGTGTGTGTCTCCAGTTTTTGGAAAATCATTTTCTCAAGATCTATAAACTATGAAATAATTTGATGGCAGGTGTAAAGGTGCAAAATGCCTGACCTGAATTTACCTTGTCATGCCCATGATCTGTGTCCACAGCACAATTGGGTAAAAACATGCATTTGGAAATAAGAAAGCTTAAAAAAAACACCCCAAAACAAAATCAAACGGACAGATGAAAATGACAAGTAAAACCTTGACTGAACTGGATAATAGAAACTAAATGAGAACAAAGCACAGCAAGCATGAAAAAGTGGCATGAATAGGAAATAAAATAGCCTTGAAGCAGAAAATGAAATCACAGTGGGTGGAGATAGATTCAGACTGTAACATGTTTTGTCTGCTTTCACAACTTGAAAGAAGAAATGGTTTGAGTGTTATTTTCTTTCTTTAAAAAAACTTGTATCCAAAGATACACATATGATACAATAGAGAGAGATTGCATGCATCTCTGTAAGTTGGTCTGTTCATGTCATGTAGGTACGATGACTGTGGGAGACCTGGTGATGGTGAATGGCCTGCTCTTCCAGCTCTCCCTTCCCCTCAACTTCCTGGGCACAGTGTACAGGGAGACCAGGCAGGCCCTCATAGACATGAACACTCTTTTCACCCTGCTCAGTGTCGACACAAAGATCAAGGTAACTTGTCGACCTGACATGTACTTTTCTGCTTTGTAGCAATAAATCATAAAATGTTTTGTGTTTTCTTTTCTTTTCTTTTTTTTTTGCATTTTTTCTTGAGATGAAATTCAGAGATGAAATTTTGCACAATAGTAAGCGAGTATAGAATTTATTTTAAAATCTGCAAGCAAAACTGACAGAGCCTTTTGCCAAGACTTTTTCCTCAACAACAGCATGTAATGTGTAGCTGCACAAGTGGGAAAAGATTTGAAGCAGAGCTTAGTTGTTCTTGGTCTCATGACATAGCTAACCTTTTCACGTGTGCTGTTAAAAATGATAGGCTGTAGTCTAACATAGTAATTACATGCTTGATATGACTCAAGTGCTTCCTTATTATTTGCCTCTCGTAGAGCATGAATTATGCAGAGCATTTATTAACCAGTTGTGATCGGTAGCAGTTTTAATTGATGCAACCTTAGTTTTGTATGACTTGGTACTCTGTGAAAAGCTTACTTTCCTTCATTTAAGTATCAGAACTGTCAGTTCTTTGTCTTCATCATTGATTTTAGTGAGGTTTTTCAAATTACAGACCACAAGCTTGTTTTATTTGTGTAGTTTTGCTTTGTGTTCCAGAGACTAGTGATGAATGAGAGGGTTTTTTGTTGTTATTGTTGTACTTTTTGTGCCGATCATCTGCTCAATCAGTGATAGAAAAAACAAGTGTGCATCATTAAGTCCTCTAAACTGTGAGTGAATGAGCACCGTGAAGATGTAGAAGAAAGGGTAAAAATGTTCTCAATGTTGAAACTTGTTTTTTATTAAGCTTCTTGTTGTTAAATTTTGCTCCAGTTTAATTCATATTGTTTAAAAAAGCAACCTAGCCATGTACTGACTCTTGTCTATACTGCTATATTTTCTTGAACATTCCCCTTTATTGGATTTCTTAATAAGACTGCAACTAACCATTATTCTCGACATTTATCTATCACTTAGTTTATCATTTTTTGTCAGAAGAGTATAAAATGCAAATGATAATTAAAAAGACATTTGTATGTTTTTTTTAAACCACCAGTGGTCCAAAACATTAAGATATTTGGGGTTTTTTTTACGCATACAATAAAAAAATATGAAAACATAAAATCCCCCCAAAAAACATAAATTCTGATACAAACATATATCCCTTTAAATGAGCATGTACCATGCTCCATAGTCTGAGAAATGTGTGATTGTCTTTTTTTAAATCCAACTTAAAGATATACTTAATTGTATTCAAAACTAGATCATCTTTATTGAGTTAATCATTAAAATAGTTCAGATTTTAAATGCAAGTTGTTTGTTTCTTCAATGTCAAGATCTTAAATCATAGCTATCAGTTATGTTTTCAGACAGTTCACAAAGGACCAAACAATCAATCGAAATAATATTATGTAATCCAGTGCAATGCCCCAAACCCAGGAACTGAATTTTTTTGATAAAGGTATCAAGGTCGGTAGGTAGGTCAGGGCTATTTTTCATTATTAATGAAGCATTGTGCAGCTACTAAGTTGCTTTGGCCTTGAAATCATAATCTCCAGATATAAGGAGACATGCTTGTTTGGTACAGACCCCTGCAAAAATCCCATCATTATATTTCCTTCACACTCTCTGTCGAAAAAATTAAAGTATTATTTTTTTTGCATATTGTTCAGCCCTAATTTCATTGCATTTATCTTTAATTTTTTGCACAAGGCCACAGCCCACCTTGCGTCAGAGGAGAACGTTTAAGTGCAGCTGTGCGCCTGCTGCCTGACAATATGAATACCGTCCCCATCTCCAGTCTGTAATTACAGTAGGAGAAATGAATCTGTCCAGTTATTTTTCACTCATCACTAATACTCCTCTCCATTGTGATTCCCCATGGAATGGCACTGCCCAGCAGGCCATTACTGTCTGGCCTATTATGTAGATGTAAAATAATTTAACCCCCCCCCTCCCTCACTTGAAACTGCTCCACAAAATAAAAAATAGATGATTCTGGCCTTTTTCCATTTTTTTTTTTGGGGGGGGGTGAAATTATCATCTGTTTATACTAATGGACTGTGAGTTATTTGTATTAATTGGCTGAGGTGGATTGAGGGTGATTATGCTGCTATTAGGTAGTATGGAAAAGGAGCAGATCAGGCTTTTTACTCTTGGACAGCACTTTTACTGCTGATCTTGGCTGCATCTCAGCTCTGCAGTTCAGTTCAGTATGTACTGAAAGTTTTCACGACTATTGATCCTTTAGTCCTTCAGTCACCACGAAGGGCAGCATGTGAAGACTTAGACAGTCTTTTGAAAATGACCTCCTGAATTTGCTGTGAATGTCTCGGCTTTATGCAGTCTATGTTTGCTCTGTGCTTCAGCATTATCCTTCCTTACAAGGTGTTGGAGTAACATTGCATCATGTTAGGCCTCGTCTGCCACTGGCTGTTTTGTATCTGTCTCCTCTCTCTATGTGTTTCGTCTGTCTAAACCCTCTGATGGTTTTGTTTTTTTCAAGGAGAGGGATCTTGCCCCGCTATTAACCATCACACCACAGGAGGCCACCATCCGCTTTGAGGATGTCTATTTTGAATACCTGGAGGGCCAGAAAGTCTTAAACGGAGTGTCTTTCGAAGTGCCAGCTGGGAAGAAGGTGGCTGTAGTTGGTGGAAGCGGATCAGGGTAGGTCACCTTTCACAGAAGTACACTGACTGTCAAACCCTCAGCCAGGTGTTTCATCTCATTTGTATGTGCAGAACGGTCTTATTGTCAGATATCATCAGTAGACGGTGGGGGAGCAGCTCACAGACAGAATGATGCTGATGATTGGTTCCACTTCTGGTTGCAGGAAGAGCACCATTGTGCGGCTGTTGTTCCGCTTCTATGAGCCCCAGCAGGGGAACATCTACATAGCGGGGAAGAATATCCGAGATGTCAGCCTCGACAGCCTGAGGAAGTCTTTGGGGGTCGTACCACAGGTCTGAGGCACATTGACAACAACAAGATAAATAATAAATATAAAGCAAATCTAATTTTATCAAAGCCATTTTTTTAAATTTTTTTTTATTTGTGTAACTTCTTCACCACACATGAATTATCTTGATTATAGTTGCAGCTATCAATTATTTTTGGTATTCTTTAAATTACTCTTCAGTTAATCAAGTAATCAGATAGGAAATACTTTTGCTCCGTAAGAAAAAAATAAATTTCCCAAAACAAAATAAAATAGGTCTATTTAAGTGAAATTGGTTTCCTGCTTAAAAACAATGTTAAAATTGCATACAACAATGCTGTCTGTCCAAACTAAACCAGTATAGTGCAATTTAATACCATATGTACATACATACCAACATTCAAGACTTGTGGCCTTTGTTAAAGGCAAAAATGAATGGACAGAAAGATTGGAACAATTCTCTACACAGTTTAATCACACATTGCTTCTTTTCTCTCTTTTCTGCTTCGTTAAATGTTAAATTGACATTAGTCTTGTCTTGGATCTGCTCCATGGACTATATTAGAGGTCTCCACGAGTCCAAAATTTTGTGCCCAAACCCTAAAGGACCTGAACCTGAGCTGTTGTTATTTGAAATGTGCCCATGCAGAACCTAGAAATGTTGAATCTGGACCTGACCGGGAGACACAGACAAGACTGACTGCTATTAACAATTTAACATCAATTTACAAGTTAGAAAAGCAGAACTTTGTGTCTCACCTAATGTAACATTAGCAGCCCTCTTTTCTGTGGTTGTGATGCAGATAATCCATCTTTCATTTGAAGAAAACTAATAATAATACATCCAGGTCTGTTATTCCTGTCTTGCTGATTGAAACAGAGCGTGACTGATTTACTTGTTATTTCAGCCTAAAAGTCCACTTTCTGTCTCGATGAAGGATGACAAACACGACTCATTAAGAATTAGCTTTGCAGTTTTGTTGCATCTGGCATAATGAATGTATTTTAGACTGTTTCCCCTTCTGAACTATACTGCTAAGGTTAGATTGCGTGCTGTCTGGTCACGGTTAGTCTTTTTGGATCAACTTTTATCATTATATTGAATAGACCTGGGATCCATGGTAACTGGGACCCAATTGACTGTATAAACTGTATAAATTGTCATTGCTCTCTGCTGAAGAGCTGAAGAACGATGTTATGCTGTTGTGGTTGGCCAGTTCAGTATCACAATGGACAAACTGTACAGAGTGTTTGTTTTGATTCAGCTGAAGTATGCCCAACTTTTAGACACCCTCTGTCGCTTTCTCTGACCTATCTCTTCTCTTTCCCACTCATTATTTTCTCTTTTGTTTTTTTTTATGTTTTTGTTTGTGTGTGTGTTTTTATGCAATCTGTGCTGTCAGATCGGGTCGTCTACCATCACCTGTCCACACGTTGTGCTACTGCAATAATCACTTCTGCTCTGTCTGCTGCATACAGTTTTATAAATTTAATTTTATATTTGGGATATTTGCCTTGGTTATTCTGTACAAAAAATGGGACAGCATAGAACAATGCAACACTTGTAGTGAACAACATCAGAAATAAGTTTCATTCAGTTAGGTTTTCATTGCTCAGAGGCTGCTCTGAACAGATGGTACATTTTTGTCATTTGCGTCCTTTGCCTTTCTCCCTCCTACCCGTGTCTTAGTATCTACAGTCTTCTGTGCCTGCCTTTGCTGCAATAAAAATATTCTCTGAAGCCTTTTTTTTCTCTGTGTTGTTGTTAGGATGCTGTTCTGTTCCACAACACCATCTTTTACAACCTGCAGTATGGAAACATCAATGCTTCACTAGAGGAGGTGTACCAAGTTGCACGTCTAGCAGGCCTCCACGATGCTATCCTGAGGATGCCCCATGGCTATGACACCCAGGTTGGGGAGCGGGGCCTCAAGTTATCAGGTATGCTGCACTGTTATGACTATTGTTTAAATATTATCCCCTCTGCACAAGCAGGTAAAATCTGTGTGTTTTGTATATTTCCCTTGGTGGTTTACCAATCTAAAATATTTAAAACCAGAGAAATGATTCCACAGCTGAGTGCTAACAGTGTAGCTCCAGTGTTTTAAATCAGAGCTGGAACATTTTGTTTACTGTTATGATATAAGACTGCAAATATCCATTATTTTTATTATCTATTCATCTGTGCACCGTTTTTAAATTGATGGTTTAGTCTATACAACAGAAGAAAATGGTGAAAAATGCCTGTCGTGTTTTCCAAAAGCCCATGGTGACCTTCAAATAACCCACTTTTTTCAACCAACAGTGCAAAACCCAAACACGTTTTATCATCAATAAAAAGTGGAAAAGTGAAAGGAACAAATTAGTTTTGTGAAGGTGGGACCAGAGAATATGCTGCACTTTTCTTTGATAATTAAATCAAGTAATTAATCATTTAACCAAACTCTAAACTAAATAACACTTTATGTTATTTCTCTGTAAATATCTAATGTCACTGATCTCTCTGACTATCAGTTTTTTAACAGCTTACCACTTGAAGGTACATTAAGCACACATGTCTTTTTCTGCACAATTGCTAGAAGAAATTAAGCTTAGTGCAAGAGTCTAAACCTTAAAGCTGTCCTCTGTCTTCTGCCAAGAATTTACATGAGGCTGGTTGTTGCCTTGTTTCATGCTTTGAGCGAGAAATGGGACTGAGACTGCAAAATGCTGTGAGGACTATTTCAGTTTGCACAGTTCTAGTGTGTATTCACATTTCTGCGTAACTATGGCAGCTTGAATTTACTTTAAAAAGACATTTGACTATGAGCTGTTGTTTGTTTAAGTAGGTAATAATAAAACTTCAGTTAATTATTAAATTTGACCTCACTTTATGAGATTCATTACGGGACTTAATCTGTAGCTGCGCCATTGTTATTTTCTTGCCCTCTTTGTAGTGTGTGAACTTGTTTAATGGCATGTTGCCTTGTTTTATCTGCAGCGAAGACTGTGTAGTATTTGGCTTCTAGCATCACTCCGCAACTCATTTAGCCCACGTAAACACAGTGTGAGCACTTTCACTCAACATTCAAGATGCAATTACTGGCAGCACAGGTTTCTTTATGTGGAGCGGCTGAGTGAGTGAGAGAACGGACAAAATAAAAACATGACTAACTTCTCATTAATTTCACTGCTGCTCTACGTGACAGCTGCCAGTGAGTTTGTCAGGGGAGGGGTCGGGGAAGGAGAGGGAGGGGGGTTGTCTGGGCTGTGAGGCTCCTCACTTCCTTCGTCGCTGTTCTCCACTGCCAGCAATATTTATATTTGCCGAACGCTCCTTTCTTTCACGAGGCCGTACACTGTTCATGTAATAAAGGCAGAGTCACACACAGTGGGAGAAATCTTTGCATCCTGCTGATTTTTCTTCTCAATTAAATGAAAGTCTTTCAGACCAGTCTGAAGCCTGTAGCACTGGTATTGTCTGAGTGCTGGCCCTCCGTTTGAGATAATTATCTGATGAGAAGGGCCAAGAGAGACCTGCTGCGTCCTCACATATTTCAAACCTTTGGTCTTTAGCTTGGTTTGCTTTTAATTATGGCATCTGTTGTTTTGTTTCAGGAGGGGAGAAGCAACGTGTCGCCATCGCCCGCGCAATATTAAAGAATCCACCCATCCTCCTGTATGACGAGGCAACATCCTCCCTTGACTCTATCACTGAAGAGGTTTGCCCGACAGCGCATGAACACATACGCACTGACAGTCACAGGCATACGTACATAACATACCCACAAATGATCGTCCTCTGCTGCCTTCCAGGTTGACACCTTACAGCGCCCGCATACACATTTAGCAGAACAAACACCCACTCAGTCACCTGCTGTAGGTACACAATATTTCAGCTCACTCCTGCGTCACATACCTGCTGTGACATACCCCCCTCCCCAACACACTCACACACACTCACACACACACACACGCCACCCCCATGTTCTCCCTTGCCACCTGCCACTGTTTTCTCCTACTTAATCTCCAGATCTGCTTAAACCCCACAGTCTTTGTAAATGTTACATTTAATGAGAAAGTTCAGCGTGCCCTCAGTGAACTGCAGAAGAAAGAGAGGGGCAGTAGAATCGGTCGTTAATTGAGATTTTCTGTTGCTTTTCATCACAACAGTGTTTTTAAATTATCATATGTAAACAGTGGTTTAAAAAAAAGCATACGAAAGTAGAGGTTGCTGAGCAACATTCTGTTGACTTAGCTGCTCCTTCAAATCAAACTTTGGGAGTACATTTCATATATTTCCTGTCATTCACGCACTTTTGTTCTTATTGTTTTTGCAGACCACCATTATTGCAAACCTGGGGAACTATTGTCTTTTGGATTAGGGGATACTTTTGTCAAGCTTAACAGACTGATTAGGCTATTTGCCTCTGTGTGCTTCCAGAACATCCTGAGTTCAATGAAGGAGATGGTGAAGGACAGGACATCGGTGTTCATCGCCCACAGGCTTTCCACAATTGTAGACGCAGACGAGATTATCGTGCTCAATGAGGTAAAAACTCATCCACCTATTTTTTTTTTCTTTACTTGATCTCATACCTTTCCTGATTAACGTCTCCAGTTGCAATGTCAGGCTCATAAAAGGCAAATAACATGAAGGCTCAGAGTTTTCTGAGTATAAACATGCTCTGTGTTAATTGCCAGTCCAATTAGACAATTTTGCATTGAAGGGAAGGATGATGACCTGCACTCTCTGTGACCCTCTGTGCAGTGTGTCTGCCAGAAAACAGAAATTTATCAAGTAGCTTCTGTTTTGGCCACTTATTTATTTTGAGTTACCTTTCTACTAAATACGTAATGAAAACATGCTTTGTTTAGCTTTTCTCATTATCTTTAACAACAACAGGACACTGTTAGTAGAATTGAATGTATTATTTTCTCCATAAGGGCTCATTAAAGCAGTCAGACTCGACTGGCTGTTTTGGTCAGATGGCGTGTCTTGTTTGTCTTGGTGACTAATAATGTATGGGCCGACTTCCCAGACACTGATGAGGCCTTATCCAGGACTAAACATGTCTTTCAATGGATATTGCTATTCAAATGGTTTATCTATACAGTTTTTGGTCATATGTGTTCAAACCAGGCTGAGATTTGCATGGAGACATAGAGGATGTCAAATCAAAAAAACAGTGGATCTTTTTGGTGCATTGTAATTGCATTGTGCATCAGAAATATCCAAGTGGAGAGAAAAATGCTGCAGTACATGATGGGTTGGGCTTGAGACACTAAAGCACAATAAGACACAGAGTGATGTCGGTTATTATCTGGAAAGTAAGTGTTAATATGAAATGTGTCCTAGATGAAGGGACATTTTTCCACCAGTGCTAGAGTCAGTTAGGATAAAATGAGGAGAGGTTTTTCTTTGAACTGCTACAAGAGAGCATGTGCCGTTCCATGTTTCCAGAGTCAGATGGCAGGGATCAGAGGGTCGTGGCGAGGAGGCATGTTTGCGTGTGATGTCGCCATGGCGTTTGCTGGTGTCACCAGCAGAGGACTGCCTGAGGTGCTCATTAAAATAACGAGCGGAAGCAGTCACGTGCTCATCTTGGGTGCACTAAAGATGATGCCAACACCTCTGCATGCTCATGGGAGGTGGGGGAAGGGGGGGTGCCTTCATTTGTGTTTGACTGTGTGGGAGGGATGTGTGTTTGTTACGTGTTGATGTGCGTGTATGTCTGCGAGTCCCTGTTTTTGTGAGAGAAATTGCAACAGTTGTTGGGGAGGCGGCAGGGATTCTAGAGGGGAGCTGACTCTCCGCAGAGAGTGTGGTCATGAAGAGATGCTAACTATAGGACTCTGTGACCATGGCCTCATCGTTTTAACCTCTTGTATGCTACAGCCCTTTTTTTCCGGCAAGTTTAGGTTTCATGTGTTTCTTTTTTTCCTTGATTCCCTGCTCTTTTCCCTCTCTGCCAGGGTAAAGTGGCAGAGCGAGGCAACCACCACACCCTCCTCAGCAACCCAGGCAGCTTGTACGCAGACCTGTGGAACACTCAGAACAACAAAGTCCTCAACAACAGCATGAATTCGTTCAAGCCGCCAGCTGAGCGGTTGTCTCAGAAGGAGGAGGAGAGGAAGAAACTGCAGGAGGAGATCCTCAACAGTGTTAAGGGCTGTGGGAACTGCTCCTGCTGAGAGAAGCTGCGACCTCCATGCCATCTTATCCCTCACAGATGGCCTACGCTGGAATCTGTGCAGTATTTGGGAGGGCAAGACATAGGGGTACATCCCCACAACCAGCTCCCACTTCAGCCAAGCCCCCACCCATGTCCCTATTCCTCCTCCTACTTGTGTGAATAAAGGCCACCGCTCGCCAAAGTGAAGGAGGAGGAGCAGAACAGGGAGCAAGTGCGTTTAGCACTGGCTGGTGTCCAGAGATGGAGCTTTCATGCCAGTTGCCTCAGCTGAAGCCAAGCATAAGAGACCTTGTATATCACATACGTGTGTGTAAGACATCTGTTAGTCAACATGGTTGCCCCCCCCCACCTCACCATTTTTTGACATCAGGTTTATTGACATTTTTCGTTGCGCTGGAAACAGATGAGAGAACATGTATTGACTTACATTTGCCTTTAAACAAAAATTGTTTATGATATAATTTTATAAATTATTTTCAAAATAAACCGAACCTTTAGTTTGCTCATTTTATATTTAGGATGTGCACATATTACAATTAATTCTGCAATAAGGCGATCATAGTTAAGATGCAAAAGATTGTTTTGCAGTGTGTGTTGTTTTTAAGTGTATCATTCAAAAAACACTATTTCACAAAGTGTATCCACTCATAATTCGCACTGCCCATGAGACTGTTGTCAATGTATGTTCTAAAAATATCAAATTTGGCAGATAATCTGGTCCTCTAGACGAATCACAACATAATGTGGATGTTTGGACTCCCTGGTGAATAAGCAGTATGTCACAGTCACATTCATGTAAATATAGCTGTGACAGAATGACAAGAAGCAACTCTAATAAATCATGAATGATTTTCACCACAATGGAGCACAATGCGAGGCAGCAACTTAAAAGCCTCCTCTGGGAACATTTTTACAGTCATATCATTTAGCCTTTGTTGACAGGTCTCTTCTAATGAAAAGTTGTAACTGTGCTAAGACAGCTTTTTGGATTGTATGATCACATGAAGACTTCCTCCTGAAGGTTACATGTTAATATTCAAAAAACTAACAGTACATGTATGTCCTCATTTTGAGAGGGCTGTTTTGGCTGTGATATGCACATTTTGATAGGAACCTTGATATAGCATTGTATCTATGAATGAAATAATTATTGGTTAGGTGTCTAGTACTGCACAAACAATGGTGAAGCCTGTCGCTTTTTATTCTGGAATATGTTGAATATGTGAGTACACAGACACACTAATAAATGTAGACTTTTGTGTAAATAACAACGTCTCTGTGCTCTTTTTCTGACCAGTATTCAGTGATATGTAGATGATGATATACAGTTTACCTCATTTAACTGATACAAACAAAAGTATCTCTTAAGTTTCTGTATTAGGCCACTGTTTCCCAAATTAAGAAACAAAAAGAACTGCTACATAAAACCAAAACATTTTTCTATTATTTGTTTTTGCTTGTTAAAGCGATAATATGAGATTTTAAGAACTTTTAAGGCAAGAACCAACTTGCCAAGTATTTGATGAGGAGATTGAGCTTGGCTTAACTTTTCTAGTATCAGTTGCTATATTCTAATTTTCTCAAAGGCCTTATGAGGTAAAATTGTCCTGTATTTAAAAGAACAGTTTGACATTTTGGAAAATGCACTCATTCACTTTCTGATTAGGACTAGATGAAACATCTATATCCTATGTCTGCATAGATTTGAAGCTACAGCCAGCAGTGGGCTAACTTAGTTGCAAAAGAAAAATGAAGGCAGGCAAAGAGAAGCCTGGCTTAAGGGAAAATCTACCTGCTAGAATCTCTAAAGCTTACTAAATAACATTTCTTGTTCATTTAACCTGTGCAAAAGCAACAAATTATGAAAAAGACAGCTGGCCGTCCTAAATAAGATTATGTGAGTATTTCTTGCATGCTGGCAACCAGCGAAAACTACACTACGTCAGTCAGTGATTAAAAATCAGATTTTAAAAATGATGGCAGGCATCTCTATTTTCTTTGAGAAGAGGTAGACTGTTTTCGGTCATAACACTTTGCCAGGCTAAGCAGCTGTTAGCTGCTGTGTCATACTGTAAACATGTGACAGAGAAATTGATATTTTAATCTAACACCAGAAAAAGATAAAATGTTGACCTCAATTCACAAAACATTAAACTTTTCACAAATATAACAAGCAATTTGGCCACCTCAGGCTTCTAGGAATATTTAAGTTAAGCTGTCTGACAGGGTAACAATACTCAATTTTTAAAACGTTCACAGGTAGCAAAACATGTAATCTTGGAGAAGTGGTTATGAGTTATTATTTCTTTCTTTCATAGAATCACAAAATCAAAGGGAAATACTACCACAATTATGAGAAATGCTAGAAATGTCACAGTTAAAGAGTTTTTGCTTAAAAAATTAAAATTCCAAGTTTTCATGTAATTTGTTTGCTTAATTACCATTAAATATATATTTTCATGTGTCTTGTTTTATTTATCACGTGTCTTATTATAATTTCTAGACAATGTAATATATCTTGATACAATACATAGACACAAATATATATAATTGTGTATACCATTACCATAATTGCACGTTTATCTCAATTTTTCAAGGTTAATACCATACTATACTTTTAAAAATGGCCTTGATATCAAATGCGGATCATTTTTAACACAATCCCTTGATTCTTTTAAGTAAAATGGGAATAAATGGGTATAAATTGAATCTGTGTGACCAATAAGAGCAGTCAAAGAAATTGTTATAGATTGAACAAGAGATTATTGATCTGTCTTTCCTTGAATCTCACCACTCTCTTATTATGTTTATTGTCTAGTGGACAGAATGACAGCAGATACCCCTCAAGAACCCCTGCGGCTCCTTGGACTCTCCTCTGGGACCAGATACAATAGACGACACTGTCTGTGAGGCCTTTTGGTGGGACTATGATTGAAACCGACAACAACAAAAACATTCACATAGCGTGACAGACCGAGCCCTGCTGCGCGGCATGGAGAAGCCTCCACCACCTTCTGAGGAAGTCACACACTATAGATGAAAGTAGACTTTGATAGAGCCCAGCTTAAAAGGAGAGAAACTGGATGATTACTGGTTGGATGGCTCTCCTTTCATGCGTCAGATGTCCAGGCAGATGAGTTGATGTTAATGGTGTCCTTCTAATCAAACCTTGGAAGAGATTATGTGACTATTCATTAATGAGTCCCAACAATGTTCAGCGGCTGGCCCTAACAGGTTATTCGCTAATTATTCAGTGAACATAATTCACTGTGATCTGCACAGGTTCTCTGAGATAACCTCAAATATAACTCACTGCAGAATATCTTGCTTTTCCTCTACTTTGCTGAGACAAAGCTTTGTGTGTTTTTGATACGGTCAAGGACATAACGCTCTCAAGTATTGAAGTTACTGAGCAATCTGCAACGTATTACATAGGGAGGGTGTTTGCTTTCAGGCTATTTATGTTTAAAATCTAAATCACAGACGCTATCGTTCAGTGACCCTTAATTGTTCTGTATGGCGTGCATGTGATTAGTGCTTTTGTGAGCTGTTTGTCTGCATGTCCTCAGGAGGTAATGAGGAAGCCGTCTCCCTGTTTACCATGCAGCATTCTGCAGGCACGAGAAAAGACACGCACACAAAGGCCTTTAATAATGTCCTTAATATGGACCGCAGCAGGAGAGTCGGCCTCTAATACAAACCACGACCTTCTGCTGAAGGAGAGATTTTCCCAAAACTTGCTGCTGACGCTTAGATGAGAAGATATCTCCTTATTGAACCCACTCTTTCTGTCTATGCTGAATCATTTTGATAGATTTAATATGCAGAATCCTCTGAACACAACAAATGAACTAGATCTCTGGTTCCTTGAAAGCTGTTCAGAGTTCACAGGTGATGAGAGGTGGTTCAGCCACACACGTCAAATCCCTGCCGACCCTTCTGTGGCCTGTTGCTCAAGCCCGCCTGGCCCTTTTTCATTATGATAACAGGCGGAGCAGCCTGAGACTCAGAGCGATCCTTCTGCACCAGACAGTCAGCTCACTCCCATCCCACTACAATGGAACTAGTATGTGGCCAAGGGCGTCTACGCCTTAATAAATATGCATCGATGCCTCAGAGAAGATGTAGTTATTTCCACCGTTTTGTGTGGGAGTGTAAATTTATGTGCGTAATCCCTGTGTACTATATCAATGCTCCTGGTCAAAATGAGAATGAATATTTACACATACGTACGTGCACTTGCACACACACACACACACACAAACACACATGACTGATTCATTTAAAGTCAATAATCACAGTTATATTGGTATTAGTCGACCATTTCTGCACGTATAGAGTGAGCTGCAGATGATGCAACCTCTGAGCAGAGCCTGGATGATCCAGGCCAAACATTTGTAATATGCATGCTCGCTGCGAATACAAAACTTTTGAATCTCTCATGAATTTGAATGTGTTTCACTCTCACAGGCAAAAAGTTGCCTTTTTTTTTTTTTTTTTTTTTTTGTTAGGCAATAAAAACAACTGAATCTTTTCAACTTTTAATAACTATACAATCGTTTTGAAAAGTTGCAAAGTTGCTCCACTGGTTTGTAACAGTTGTGAATTCTAAAAAAAAAAATTGGTATTTTGTGGAAGATGCCCCAGGCGAGCATGCTTAAAAAGATGGAGATGGAAAATTGACCCTAAAAACAAACCCTGCAGATATTAAAAAAAAAGTGTTCATCTGCTGATTCTGTACAGCAAAGTCACAATCCCCTTGTCTATGATGGAGATCCGAGCACGACCTGAGCCAGTGATTTTACATGTGACCTGACGCTGAATTGACGACTGAATAAGAAAATGTTATAAATATAAATCTGTGACTAGCTGTGAATCAGAAAATGTCCCCCCATGTCCCAGTAAAATGACTGTGGCTGCTGTCAAAGAGTCCCACAGGAGTTATTCCATTATTCACCGTCTATGCAGCAGCTCTGGGGTCTGTACTTGCTTGACATTACCAGCACTACGGTCTGTCTCTCTTCTCTTATAAAAGAATCAATCAAAATCACAAATTTATACCAAGAATTTAAAAAAATAACTTTCACTCTGGGAAAGATTTTCTGTTCAAGGTTTTGATTTAGAATCCCCTTAAAGAAAGGTCATGTCTGGAGCAGCTCTTAAACTGAATTTCCCACTAAGATAATAAGTCATACATTTATTAAACTGGGAATGCCAGATGTGTGCATGGTGCTGCAAAGATCCTGAAACCAATGAATACGATGAGAAAAAAGTACAAGGTGTACCCAATACTTGAGGACAAGGCCCTGTGAGGAGGTATGCATGTGTTTCTCCTGGCTGTGCCATGTCATTTATTGGTCTTTGAGACTTTTGACAGCCTGAAAACCAGACAAATCTGTAAGCTCATGCTGTATTTGCTCCAGCAGATGTCTTTGCAAATTGGTCTAGCATGCCCACCTAGACTTTGAGACAGATTCACATGAATCAGTGTGAACCTGAGTGTACATTTCAGGATCCCATTTTGAACGAAGCTCGCTGCAAGTCAAACAGAGCTGACAAATGAGACCGGATGGCCCCTTCTGAAACTGTTTGGTCAGGCACAGTGTTGCTAATACAAAGATGAATGCATGCAGGTTACAACAGTCATAATCTCATTGAAGCTTTCATACCGACTGTCAGACCTGGTGAGCGTCAAAGCCTGAAAATTCAGCATTTAGATTCTGCTCAACTCCTTACAGCCTTTAATTTTACATGGACTTGGATGCCAGAGTCCCCTCCTGTCAATTGATTTAAATTTTAAATAGTATTATGGAGAATCTGCCCATTTTTCACATTTAATTCAGATTAATGTTTGAGCTGCACAGCCTGGGAAACCTCACTTTATTATTAGAATGTAAAACATTTTATCACCACGTCAGGTCCGTCAGTATATGCTCCTTTACATTCTGAACAGGTCTGCAATGGTATTTTAGCATATATTCCTACCTTGACGTTAACAATGTTCTCCATTTTCCTTGTCCAGTCTTGATTTACTTCCATAGCAACTGGTTATTTTTCTGGAGGGACTTTTTTTCAAATGTTTATGTGCATCTGAAACTCAGCTAAATTCATGTAATCATGTAATCAAAATAGTACAATAAATAACAAAACACATGTTAAAATAAAGACAAGAGTCTAAATCTTATAAAAAAATAACTGCATAATTTAACGCAGAGAAGCATGTTTGATCATCGGTACACTGACCCAGTTATCTGCTCTGCAAGGAGCCAACACCTAAAATCATGGCACATTTAACAAACATCTGTCAAACAAGTAGAGCAATATGTTTATTTACTTTGTCAACTACACAACATGTTGTTATACAATGTAGCTATAAAGGAAGAGCAATATACTGGATATATGACTCACAGCTCATACACAACAGAAATCCTGCAAAACCTAAAACACAGCAGCACAAACAGTTCAAAGAAATTCACATCTGTGTCAAGAGAGTTTGGAGCTTGTTAGATGCTGTTTTCTCAGGAATACAGAACTGCAAACAATGTCTTATTTTTAGTTTTCACATTTTGTAATTTACATTATAGTATGTCATTCTTTTAAACCCTATTTAATAAAATATAAAATCATAATAAACTGTGAATTTGCATACTGTGTTAAAAAAAGTTTTTAAAAATGTGTTGACTGGTTTTGGAGAACAAATTGTTGGATTATGATTTGAAGTTATTGTTATAAATGCATTTGAGTCAAATCATAATAAAATTCTTTTGGATTTAATTAGGCACCTTTTAAAACTCTTGTGTACAGCAGTGCACTTTATATAGAGTGATATACAGTTAAGCTGGCACGCCTTTATGATGATTTCACTATCTTGGTGATCAGAGCTTATTTTACAAATGACTGACGGCTGCCAACCTCAGCAATAATTAACTGAGTCTATTCACATTCCACTTATCGTACTGCTGTATTGATGACCTCTGTTTACTGTAGAGACATGAAGAAAGTCTGTAACTCTATTAGAGCAGAAAACTGTTCTGCTCTTAAGTTTGTTATTAGTGTGTTTTGTTGAAGCAAAGCTGTTACTATGGAGCCACTGCTAAGTCTTAGACTTTATGAGGAATGTTATAATAAAATGAGTGCTACTTATCTATGAGTCTTGTTACACATGTGTATGCATGTGGTGTGTGAGTTATGCTGCCGATTAAGACCACACATGTGCCTGTTTTCTATATGTGTATACACACACACACACACACACACACACACACACACACACACACATATATATATAAATATAAATATAAACACATATATATGTCTGTGTGCATAAACATGCAGATGTTCAGCCTCCAGCCTTTTGTCTGTTCTTCTCTCTCCCTGTAGTCTGCATGCTATCATGTGTGTCTCTCTGTGTTTGTCTTTCTCTACAATGTGTGTGAAGGCTGTGCTGTGTTTTCTGTGCTGCGTGCCCTCTCCTCCTTCCAGGTCTACATGGTTGAAAGGGGATTTTGTGTCTCATATCCAGTGAAACCAAACCAAACCTGCACAGCCTTCCATAATCTTTATCTATGTTTTACCATATACAAACATCTATATTTTACCCTATGTGGGTCCGCCATGACCCACATTCTTCACATATATTTAATTATCTACAGGGGTCTAGTTGTGTGTGTGTGTGGGGGGGTCGTTGTATGAATGGAGGGTCCGTGGGCAGAAGATGTTGTACGCTGTACAGATTATAAAGCCCCCTGAGAAAAAAATGATTTGTAATTTTGGGCTACATAAATAAAATCATCAAGTTCAATAAAAATCTGTTTTTACATGCGGCGCCAGTGATACTATATATGAGGAGGTTGGAATAGAAGGACAGTTTTGGTCGGTGTTTTATTAGAGGAAATTACAGCTCAGTTTACACAACAGGACATAAACTCTTTCACAGGAAAAATCAACAGGAAGAATGTAATTTCTTCAACAGGAAATCAAATCTTCACTTTGAATGAATTGTTTATTTTACCATTTCTGATTCATCGGACATAACACACACTTACTGTATATGACAAACAGACTTTCACACCAATAAAGAAGTAAAGAGCCCTTAAGATGTCAAAATATTTATATGTAAATATAGACTTTAAGGGCAGATAGACATGCAGTCGTGCCAGCGCTGAGACAATAATCATTACATCATTCGACTACAAATATTAGATCAGAATGAAAATAACAAATGAACCAATTACATCTTATTTTAGACCTAAATACAAACAATTTACTACTTTTCAGGTTCTTAAATGTGCACATTTCCTGTTTTGACTTCGAAGAGTGAAGTGAATATCTTTTCCAGTTGGTCAGGCAAAACATGCTATTTAAATATGTCAACTTGGACTTTTGGAGAATTTGATGAAAGAATTTTTTTTAATAATCTCTGACATTTTTAAAACAAACAGTTATTTAATAAAGATTATAATGTTGGATTAATCAATAATGAATATAATGAAAATAGTTGTAGCTGTGACTTATATCCTATGGTCCTAGTTTTTGTTTGTAAAATATGAAAACAAAAAAGAGAGATAAAACTGACATTGTAACTGCCCTGAGCCAAAGGTAACGTCTTGTTTTGTATAACCGACTGCCCAACACTGTTTAAAAGTTTTATATTTCATCTGATAGTTTGGTTAATTGACCAATAATTGGCTTTTATTTAGATATTTGCTGTCCAACGTATTCAAATCCACTCTTGCCTATCTTAATGGCTTGATTAAAATATAAATTAAAGTGTTTGTATTGCAGGTCAAACTCCTGGTGTGATGACAGTCTCATGTTGTTTAGTCGACAAACATCGAAAGCCATACACTCCTGTACTTTCATAATTTATTTTAAATAGAAAATTTTAATTTAATTTAATTTTAAATAGAAATAGACTGTGTATATACAGTACACTGGACAAATTTGACCTCCACATAAGAACTGTACTGTATTTGGTGCGAAAATGGTTCATACATGGTTTAGTAATCAGAAGCAAAAATGTTAATATGTCTATGTATATGAGTATATGATTAGAATTATTTAAACAAATTATAATCAATAATCAAAAGCACCTTTACAGAGTAGAATATGAGTGGTACAGCTTGCAAATATATAGGAATGAAATTGCAGGTGACTGACATGTTTCACAGTTGCCATACATCATGTAGCACTGTAAACTCTGTGAAATAACTTTGATATGCAACTTCAGGAAATGTGACAAGATCAGTCATCGATCAAATATTGATAAAGATCCATGAAATATAGGCTAGAAGTGTCACATTGTGTTTTTCGTTCCTTTTTGAATGTATTTAATGGCATATTTATTGATTTCTCATTGATTTATTTCTTCTCTTTTATTTTAAGGAGAGAGAAAGAGAGCGAGAGAGTGAGTGTGTATACGCGTGTAAGTGTGTGTGTATGTGAGAGAGAGACAGAGAGAGAGAGAAAGAGAGAGAGACCCTCTATCCAAATATTGCCTCCAGTCCTGTAAGTGTTATGAGTGGGCCTATCAGCATAGACATACACGAGTAGCGTATTCATTATTCATGTCATTGCAGTTGCCCTGTTATGATACAGTCCTATTTGGAGTGGGCTACCTGATTTGCTCAGCTCGTCCGTCAAAGCAGTGCGTGGCCCTGCGTCGGCTGGCTGTGCGCGCTCATAGGTCGGACCGAGAAGAATCGGAGGGGGAGCAAGCAAAGTGCGCGCCTACGAGACTGCGCGCCGCAAGGAGGGGGAGAGGTCCAGCTGCAAAAAAAAAAAAAAAAAAGAAAGAAAGAAAAAAAAGGGGAAGGAAAAAAAAATACGCCGTGACAATGGCAACATCAAGCATCTCGTAAAAGGAAGATAACAGGCGAGGGGGCGCCGCGGATCGGGGAGTTTGACACGGCCCCTGTTTGTCCTGTGTGAAGAAGCGATATTAGGACATGCTGGCTGCCCTGTAGCGCGTTTCCTGGAATACGAATTCTTCCGTAATTGAAAATGGAGCGGCGGCGGAGAGGAGAGTCGCGCTGTCTCCATCATTGAGAGGCGCGTCCACCTGCTGTTACTGGAGGCCCGGGCTGCTGCTGCTGCTACTGCCGCTGCTGCTGCTGCTGCTGGTGGTAGTGGTGGTGGTGGTGGTGGTGGCGGCGGGGAGGGTGGGGGGGGACATGCAGGGGAAGTGTTTGCATTTCTGGGGGGAAAGACGCATCTATGATACTGTCCAAAGCAGCTGAGAAGGATCCCATTGCGACGGGGGAAAAACGCAGTTCGGGCGCATACGCTCTGAAGGTAGGCAGTCAAATCGTTATAATGCTGCTATTCAGCGTGCTGTATGTATTTGAATAGGGAGCGTGCTCTCTTAGGTATGCACATGACAGCTTGATTTATACACACACTGATTTATATCCCTGCTTTGCCTGATTTGATCTGATCGGACATTTTATTCAAAGGGAGAACACACCAAGCATGCGGTGTAGTAGCTGCCCTGCCTCCTTGGGACAGCTGTCGTAGCCTACATTCATTCCTCTCTGCTCCATCGATTACCTATTCCCTGCGAAAAAATACCCCCACTTCTTTAAGGCACAGGCGCGGACCTACTCGCTTTAGGCTCGGAAAATTCAACACAAATACAGATGCCACGTGTGGTCCATATTGGAGGCAGTTGCCTTGCACTGTTTGTATGTTTTGAAGACAAACAGTGGCCTGTGGACGTCATTTTGAATCAACGTTATGCATCCCGAGCACTGCTGCCCCCAAAATGAATAAGAAATGAATAAAGGGGGTATAATCTATATTCTAAAGTATTGAATGATTCATGAATGGGCTATTGAAACCCAATGGGATAACACATCATCTTACAGCTAGGCCCTTCCACTGTGATATGGTCAATAAATGATTCATAGTAGGTTTATAAGCACAAAATTCTTTTTAAAAAATGGCCTAAACATCATGATAGCAGAGCACACACAGGTGCATGGAGGCATGTGTGAATGCCTGCACTGTCGGGTCACTAGATCAGTAGCTTACTGTGTCTGTGCTCCCCTTTAAGGATGCCTCATGACAGATGTTTACTGGATGTCCCAGTCAGCCACACTGTGAGCCAGACAAGCCATGCTAGAGAATAATGAGCTGCAGCCCATAATAACAACCTCTGTGCTGTGCTTTTGTGGAGGTGTTAGAACCAGTTGTTAACTTTGTTTCAAATAGGATTTTAATTGGATTAAATTTTAACGAGCTCCAAACTTGCCTGGTTGATGTTTATTGGAGTGCCTTTGTAGGATGGGATTTTCAAAATAAGAACCGGGTGAATTTTTGTTCACGTAATGATCAGCTCAGCACAAAGTTACTGACCTTACATGACTTGGTTTGATTCATGTTTTGGAGCTCTAATTAGTCGATTAGACTTGAGGTGTTTTTGGACTTTTCAGCATGCACTGGCTACCTTTTGGAAGGTTGTTTAAAAAATTAAATGTAATGTAAAACCGATGGGGCCAGTTGAGCTTGCCACTGCCCTCTCCTTATCTAATGTGAGGACAGCGGTGGAAACCAGATGGAAAGCCATGCATTGATTGAGTCAAAGAAGGCCTATAAGAGGGCCAAATTGAGTTGACATGTTGATGTGGGAGTCATTATCATGTGTTGTATGTGTGTGCCGTCACACCACTTGGGCCAGAGGCCACGTGACATGTCTGGGTCGGCTGGGGGGTCTTCTTGATTGGCACGGCTCTTGTTTGAGGATCATGGATGCGAAAACAAACAAGAGCTATCATATCAAACTCTATCTTCATTCCTGAATGTCCCATCAGGTCCACCGTAGAGGTTTGTCAAAGCCGCATCTGCCATTTCCATCTCCACCTGGTCAGTCCCAAGTGTTGTTCTCCATTCATTTGAAATTGGGTGAGAATTTGACACATTTCAACGCCATGGCTCTGTTCCACAGTGGAGAGGACAGCACTGGAAGGTTTTCTGAAAATGTGTTTAAAACGCTATCCGAGCGTTATGTTGCAGCAATAAAACCAGCAGCTTGTGTACATAGTCTCTTATCTTCCCCTGCCCATGTGTGCTTTGTGGCTTCTCCTCTGCTTCAGCCCTTCAGGCTTCAGGCACATGTGTTGGGCCTCTACTATCATGTCTGTTGAATGGAGAGAGGCTCAGTTATACAGAATGAACTGATCCTCATCAATTATGCTTTTTCATACCAGAGGACATGTTGTTAATGTATGAGTCTGATGTTATTGATTCATATTTTACAGCCTCTAGTCACATTAGGCAATGTTGAGAAGAAAAGCAACCATCAGGATATAACACAGTGGTATCACAGATGATTGATAAATTTTTAGTAATCAGGTATTGCGTACTCTGGTCTACAAGTTCTGACTCATGCAAATGGTGCGATACATGTGGTGACATCTCATTAAGCTCACAAAAAGGGCTTTCCCTGCCTGTACGGTGTCCTGCTGGGTTTTATGTCTGGAGCACTGCAGTTTTCTCAGCACATTCTGACGTTACAGTATGGATGCACCTTGGCTCTGTCCCAGCCTATGTAGTGAGGCTGAGCCCAGCAGGGGTGGCCTGTATATTTAAGCACACTGTGTTTATGTCAAGACACTGTATGCAGAGGCCTGCTGCGTCGACCCCAGCCCCGCGTTAAGGCTGTGACATGCTGGCTGCGGCCCAGCGGAGGCAGTCTTTCTCTGCGCTGCTGCCGCTGCTGAGTTCTGTAATTAAAGGCAGAGGTAAGTCCAGGGGAGAAGGCTGGGCTCTGATTGCTTTTCATGGCCGCGAGGAGAGAGCTGCAGCATGTCCTGAGGGACTGAGGCGCTGCTGAGCTCTTTGCTGCCTGCTCTGCTCACCCCCACCCCAGAAGGGAACTGTTCCAGGAAGACACACACATTTGTAGGCGCATGCTACTAGCATACTCATGCACACACACGCACTCACACACACACACATAAACATAGTCAAACACATCTTGCTGCACACACACGCAAACCCACATGCACACACACACACACACACACACACAAACATTCAGAGTGGCTGAGAGAGGCAAAAATTACATCTGTAGCTGACAGGCAAACTGTGCTAATCTACTTTAAAGAATGCCCTGTTTTAGAAAATATGTGTCAGTACGAGGCGTCAGGCACTGAGGCAAAACTGTTACAGTGCAGTCATGTAATGAATTAAAAACAGCGCGATCAGGAAGGCATTCACGATCAGCATTGACAGAGCAGTTGACGTGTGATTTGGTTGAGTGTGGATGTGAGCAGAGGCTGCCTGTGGTTGTCTTGGACCGGAGCTCTGCAGGGGGAGCTGTGTCTCCCCCACTCTCCTCGCACCCTCCCACCCTAGCAGCAGCCAAACCAGAGAGGTCTGTTCTGCACTCCGAGGGCCTGGCAAACATGGATATGCTCACATATAGGACCTGGGTGGGCCCCAATGCTTTTTGGGGAAAATATGGCCTCGGTGCTCTCCTCTCGTCTTTCTCTGAATTCATTCACGGCAGCGGGCTGGTTTAAGTACGCTGAGGGTTTGTGCGATCACATGCCTTACAAGTCCTATCAGAGAGATTCCCATGGAAAGCAGAAACAGGAGTCCTTTGAGGATAGGAGGTTTTAAAAATAAAGAGCGAGAGAGGAAAGAAGTTGAATGTTATTTGACTGCGAAGTCCAGCCACGTTTTTGCACCGTGTTCATGAATTAGTTCTGCCAGGATAATTAAAGTAATGCATCAGGATTTCTGCCATTAACAAATAAAAGTCCAATTAAACTGGGGTCTATTAAACCACTTTCCGTGTTGCCTACTTGATCTCAATATGTAGGCTGGTGGCCACTGGGACCATGAGCATGCGGGGTTGACATTCATAGCTCATTTCCTGCTTCCACATCAGACCCTTATATTGCAGATGGATAGATAATGTGAAATTTCCCTCGATCTGCTCACACTCTCCTGGGCCCCCTTGTATTTCAACTCGTGGGATTCTTGAAACAGATATTGAGATGTGATGCTGGGAAATTTGAGAAAGAGCCGAAAAAGGTGGGGATTTAATGCAGCGGACACAGGTGCACTGACATGAATGGTGTGAAAGCGACATATTCACAACATGACTAGAGAGGGAGCAAGCTATATGACGGGGCTGGATTTTAATTGGTTTCACACAGTGTGCTCCCATGTATTGTTCTCTTTGTAATGGCACACACAGTGGCAATAACAGCTCTGTTTTTTGTTATATAATAACACTAATAGATTCATCGTCCCCTGTCTAATTTGAACTTTTTTTTTTTCTTTTTTTTTAATTCCTCACGCAGGAGCTGGAAGAGCCACATATCCATGTTACTCTTGACGTTTACTGTCAGGGTCCTGAATCCTGGAATAATAAGCCACCTTCATTAGCCTTATCTTTGATTTGGTGGATGGAAAAGAGGGGAAGGAGGAAGGGAGGGATGGAGGGAGGGGGGTTGATGATGAGAGAGGGAGCAAAACACAGGGTAGGATGTATCATGAGAGAGGAGAAAGCACAGGAGCTGCAGAGGAGAGGGGGGATGGACATGGTTGGAAGATTAGAGGAAGGGCTGGACAGACAGAGGGAGAGGGGACAGAAAAAAAAAGAGAGTTGGTGTTGTGATGCTGGTGGTGGGGGTTCAGGTTATGTCCTCCCAGCACAGCCAGTTGGAACAAACAAACGGCCGTGAAACAGACAGCGTTGTTTCTAATGGGAGAGAAGAAGAAGAAGAGAGAAGCTTGCTGTGCCTTGGATGTTTCCCTGCACCTTTCATTTTCTAAATGCTGTTTTGTCTGTTCACCACTTAACAAGGCACCAGTGCCTCAGATAGGAACCACGCTTTATTTGCTGCTGTACATAATTACCAGCCATTCAAGACAGGCTTGTTTGCTACTCTAAACGATGTTGTGAATTTATGTACAAATAAGAGACAGGCTATATTTTGCTGTAAATCTTTTCACAGCGCACAAGTTGAGTGTTTGAAATTTATGGCATTGCTAGCATTGGGCCTCAGATTTGTTGTAATTCATTTCACTTTAATTGCACGGCTGTTTGTGGAGACTGCGCCATTTGTGCCCTAATCAAACATTATAATTGAAATAATTGAATGGAAGAGCTATTTTATCATACGTTGCGGCTGATGCAGGGAGCAGGATGACAGGCGCCTGTTGAGCAGATGCAGTAGACTTACTGTCAAATGCAGTCAGCTGACGAATTGCACTTTACTTTCCATTTACTATGGCGTGCCAGAGGCAAAACATAATCCATGCGCGACACATCTAAGCGGAAGTCAAATGAGAAATGTTTTTGAATATCTTAACACAGCGAATGTGAATTGGATTGCATACATGAATTTCAAGTTGGATTTGACCCTGATCTGTTGGATGATGTTACTGATGATACAACAGCATGACTGCTATTCTACTACGAGTAATAATTATAATCATTCACAGCTAGTGGTCCTTGTCACAGGAGTGGGGCACAATGGAAATAATAATTAGGACTTCTTATTTCAGATGCATTGCAGAAGAGTGTATGAAGTGTGTATTGTGGCTCTCTGACTTCTAGGATGTACAGCTGTGTGTATACTAGCTTGTTTCTCTCTGTGTGTTAGCTCCAGTGCGCCATAGTTGGGAATTTTCTGCTGGCTCTGTGTTTTCTGCAGCCTTGTGTCTCCTGTTATTTCTCACACTCACACACACACACACACATACATACACACAGAAAAATGTGTTTTGCACGTAACAGTGCCCCAGTCTGCGCTGTCATAAAAAAAGTAGCTAATTGTAACATAAAGAGATACAAAGGGGCAGGATGCCTGCTCCATATGTATTCTGGGCTTGGCCCTGACAGCAGCGCTCAGGTGCGTACTGAAGTTCTGTCATGCGCAAATGGACATTTTTCAACCCACTATCTCTCAGTGCTCCTCTAACCCATTTCCCCAAGTCATCATTCAGCGACACTGTCAGAATACAGCCCACATATATCACAGTTGAGCCAGTAAAATGCTCTCCAGGAGGAGTCAAATATGCACCTCAGCGTAGCCGCTGCTGATAAAAGAGCTAATTCATCATTTAGTCACACAAAGCCTTAGAGATACTTTGTAATATCTTGTATACTGTTGGAGTTCAGGAGATCCGGATTTGCTGAATAATTTCCCTGCTTTCTGTGAAATACTAACTAGGGTGGTTACAGTTTTTTGGCTTTGAATACAGAATGTTTATTTTTCAAACTGTAATATTTTTATTCTAAAAGGTTGCATATTTTTTTTTTGTCAAATAGGCAAAGGAAAAGGAAAGTGTTGCTCTACAATGCCACAACATTATAGTCTAACTATTTTCTTAATGTTTGAATATTGAACCTGTTTAACCTATTCTAGTGCTGACTCATCTGTCAAGTAATGCACGCTGACATTGCATGTTGGTCAGATCCTACTGTTTGTTTACTTCATTTTTAACTTTAATAATGTATTTCTTGATTTATATCATACCTCAGCTAATTTTAGACTGTCTTCTGTGAAGTAAAGTTCTCTTTTCATTGCTTCATGTCAGGATAACAGCTGACTTGATCGGTCAGTAATTTGATTTGTGAAGTTTCAATTCTAAATTTTGAGGATCTGCTGCTTTTCATTGTCTAATCTCTAAAGTAAACATTATCTCATGATTTTGGGACATTAGTCGGACAAATCTGAATATGTGTTTTTGTCTATGTGGTAAAGACTAAATGACTGTTTATTTTCTGAAATAATCATTAACAGTGGTTTAAGTCATGACAAACTTAAACACTGTTGAATTTGAAGTTAAGAAGAAGTTAAAGCTATATTTTTAATAGGTAAAATAATTTTTGCAAGAAACTAATGTTTCAATCCCTCATGGTAAGGTACTAAAGAATAGTTTAAGTCAGCCTTTGCATTGGCACTAAACCTCTGGTCAAAGCACTGCTGACATGTGATGCCTATAAATATGCAGCAGGCTGTACATACATTCCCCTCATCCACAGTGTCCAATAATCCCACTTCTAGTGTGAACATTTCTCTTTGCCTTTTCTGTTACTGTTTTGATACAGCCATGTTTCTGTCACAATGGTCTAAATACTTTAGGAGCATCACACTGCCAGGTATTTTCCTTTCATATTCAAATGACTTTGCGCATAACCTGCTCCTTTGAGATCTGTCTCGGAGGTGTGTATATATGCTTGCTCATTTTGCCTTTTGTGTGCACTATTTGGGGATTTGCTTATGGTTTATTTATGCAGGTAATTCCGTTGAGAGAAACTCTTTGTCAGGGGAGAGCTAGTGTACAGTCTGCATGCATACTTTATAGCCATATGATCTAATAGGTTTAAAACTCAGTATCAAAGATGTATGCTGCTGCAGTGTTTTGGCTCCAGTGATGAGGCCTCTGGAGAGGTGGGGAAATGTGCGTGTTACAGTGTGTGTGTGTGTGTGTGTGTGTG
>JAQNCA010000032.1:10120840-10136873 GCA_029783725.1 Acanthurus tractus | reverse complement strand
TGTGTGTTTGAGTGTGTGTGTGTGTGTGTGTGTGTGTGTGTGTGTGTGTGTGTGTGTGTGTGTGTGTGTGTGTGTGTATTATCTGTTTTAGGGGCAGTCAGTGCTTACAGAAGCCCTCTTGCTGACTGTGGTGCATTGAGTCTACCTGGACTTCACAACCTGACAGAAAATTAGCAATAACAAACACTCCCTGGTCTCTCTCTTCCACTCTGCCCACAACTATGGAGACTCTACAGTGAATGCAGTGACAGCCTGCCAAGCAGTTGAAAGTATGAATGTGCACGTATGCATGTGCACATGCTTATTTGGCCCCCTGAGCTTTTATGTGGGCAAGCAAGTTTGTTTTTGTGTATGCACGAGTCAGTCGGCATTTGTATAATGATGAATTTACTATTTGTCTTTTTTTCATCTAACACTGTACAAAAATGATAACGAGGGAACACTGTTGTTTGGATAACACAAAGTGCCTACAAGGAACACATATTCGGAGGACAAAGGCTCCATTGTCGAGGAGAAAAGTAAAAAAAAAAAAAAAAGTAACAATTTACACTTTGACTCCATCTCTGGGGGCTTTCGGGAATGTTAATTTAAGTTCCCATTATAAAATGTATTTAAACCAGACTAAGAATTAATTCCATTATTCTTGGAGGCAGCTGGGGCTCCTGTATCCGTCGAGACGGCTTGCTGCTCCCTCCTGAGACCTGTGGGTTTTCCCATCACTTTTAAAATCAATTACCTTTCTACCTCCCTCGCCTCTCCAACTCGCTCTAAGTACTCTCCTCATATTCTTCATTAGAAAACTCACCACTTCACCTAAAGCTCATATGATCACTTTGACCGGAACTTTATGTATATTTAAGTGTCCGTGTCATATTTCAGTGCCTTTCTCTGATTTAATAATATATCTTAGGTGCAGCTATGGCTCGCACAGATTGTTCTCAGCCGGATTTTTCGCAGGATCTAGACAATGTTGCTGCCTCAGATATAAATAGGAAGGCAATCTGTGGCTGGGTAAGACCCGTTAGCCCTATGTGACACTAAAGCCACAACAAAGACACTGCTGTACTGCTGCTGAGGAGCGGCTGCAGCCCTTGGGAGAGATCATGTTATTCTCCCTCGTGCGCCATCTCACAAACATCTCACCGCACTAACTGAGGGGAATAAGCATGGATGGGCTTGACGGCTGCTTCCTATTTTAGTCATCGGCAGGTAGGCGGATGAGTTGAACTGCGGAGGATCTCTGTGCAGCGAAGTCTTCGTCTAATTAGTTTGTCTAATTATGTCTTTGTGCTGGAAATTTCTCAAATTAGTGGTATCGTGCAGAATGTGAGCATGCTCATTATGGTTGTCATGAGAATTGTTGCGGTGGTTGGAGAAAAGAAGAGAAAGGGAGAGGGAGAGAAAGAGTGTCATTGGAACCAAAAGCTCTCCTCGGTCCAAATCCCTTTATCAAACATGAGTAGCTTGTAATGGGAGATGTAACGCCCAGTTTCGTCCCAGGAATTCGAAGGGAAAATGTTACTTCTGTCTCTGAACAGCCCCCCCACCCCTCCACACTCCCTTCCATCCTTTGCAGGGGTGCACCTATTTGTGGCAGACCACAAAAAGGTCCCCTTTGATTTTCCCTCCTTGTGCGTCAGCTGCGAGAGTGTCACAGCATCAGGGATGTAGGTGTCTCACATGGAGACGCTTTTTGATTTTCCCTCCTTGCGAGGTGCCACAGCATCAGCGTCGAAGACCCCCCCTCTCCTTCACTACCTCCTCCTCTCCTCCTCTCCTCGCCATCAGCCACAACTGTGAGCTTCTTCTCCCGGCCAGTAAGTGAGGACAAACCTCCAGCGACAAGCCTCCAGCCACACTTCCCTCCCTGCTCTCCCTGCTCTCTCCTCTTTCTTTCCCATCTTCCCTCTCTCCTCCCTTTTCCTAGGTGCCTCTCTACTGTCCCTCTTTCTCTCCCTCTCTCTCTCTCTCTCTCTCTCTCTCACTCTCCCTTTCCCTCTACCTCTCTCTCTCTCTCTCTCTCCTTCCCCCACTCCTGGGCCTACAGTAATTGGTATTCCGAGTGGCAGCTGGGATCCATACAAACACAGCAGACAGGGGGAGAGAGCAAGCGAGGCAGAGTGTGTGTGTGTGTATGAGAGAGAGAGAGAGAGAGAGAGAGAGAGAGAGAGAGAGAGAGACGTGGAGGCAGAGAGAAAAAGAAAGCCAGCAAGTCAATACGCTGGTTCATTAGAGCACTGAGTCACAGTGGCCGCTGCTTCATTTGTTTGTGTTTGTCCAATACTCTGTCTTAAGCAGAGCCCACCGCCTCTGTCCGCTCACACTGGCAAACCTGACAGCAACACACCCCAGGCTGCCTGGCCGCCTGTGATATGGGCTTTGCTGTGCCTGGGAGTATTTGGACATACTGGCTTATGAAATAATTACCAAATCAATAGCTTTGAATTAAGCGAAGCAAGGACTTTTCTCACAATTTTGCCCGACACAAGTCCAAGTTCATGCCTAGAACTCAGCCAGCATGTATGGAAATTGTGTACTGGCTTGCCTGCATGTCATTCTGTAATCATGCTGTCACCGAGTTATATTTTCTATGACTAATTATATGTCAGCAATATGGGATATTTTTGAGTGGATTAACCGAGGTGCTGATGAGACACGCAGCGTTGAAAAATAGCAGGTCTGATTATGGTGCTGGATGTAAAGACGACAGGCCAATTCTCTAAAATGAAATTTAGAGACAAAAACATTAAAATGAGTGAGAGGGATCAGCTCCATTAGGAAACAAAAATAGGATCCTGCAGTTATTGAAAATATGAAAGTGGATGTTCCGAAAAAACAAGAGGGCGGAGTGTTCTCCGGTCACTGCGAGCTCGGAGCAGACCACTTGTCGGGATATTGAAAGAGGGAGAGGGAGGTTAAGAGCAAGGGCTGAAATGACCTGTTCCTCTCTTCAAGGCCTGTTTATTTTGGAGGAAATAGTAATATGATGGTGGCTGTGCGGTTGTCTGGCCGAGGCCGCCGGCTCCCAGGGCCCTCTTGGTGCACGGTGACCTCTCATTACCACTGCTTGAGGAAGCGTGAAACGGTGGAGATCACTCCAAAGGGCAGCTGTGTAGATGCACCTAACCTTTTAAACCATCGGAATACGTCAACCATACAAATAACTCATTAACCTTATCCATTTAAATGAAAGCTCCTACTTTTATCCCCACACCCCCTTCCTCTCTGCAGTATTAGATTTGTTTAATTGGCCATTGCGCATGATGAAAATGGCAAGTCCCTTTGCGGTGCGGTGTGGTCGAGGCGAGCCACGCAGCAGGGCAACAGGGATTTGGCCCCCTTTGGCCTCTGACACTTAACAAAGCTAGTTTAAGATTTGGCAGGGGGGAAGGGACAGGAGAAATGGAAGTGTTAGTATGTTAGCATGTGTGGAAGACTGTTGTTTAGGAAGCGGCCTCCGGCTCTGTCCAGCAGCACAGGAGGGCATTGATTAGAGGAGCTCAATAGCTCGAGCCTTTTAATCACCTCGCTCAGAGGCTGCATTGTCCCACGGGCCCGAAGAATAAGCGCCGCTAATACCCCTGTGCATATGCACACAGCCACTGGCTCCCAGGCTTCTGCGGCCCCTCACAGACCCACACAGCCACTAATCAATAGGACTGATTACCAACAGGGAGGCACTGTGGGCTTTGTTCTCATTTGTCTACAGAAGAGCTTGTCCCCCTTTTACGAACCATCTTTCCAACTCCCCCCTTCGTTTAGTCTCAATATGGCATCGTTTAAAGACTGCCGCTGTGATATTTCTGTTATTCCGATGAGAATTTTGACCTGCTGCACCATTAGCTGGATCTGATGGTGTCAAAGGATAAAATGCCTGTTCTTGCAGTCTAGGATAATGTGCCGTTCTGACCCAGTTGTAAAGAAAACATTTAGACTTACACACCAGCCTTCTAAAAATGGCTTTTTCTCACTCTCACTCTCTGCTTTGCACTCTGTCTCCATCTCCTCCCCTCCCTCAATCTGTCTCTCTGCCTTCTTGGTTGTCATATCTCTTTATTCTGTTTAGAAATGCTGTACATTGTGTTACGGGGTTGTGACTGATAGCCTGCCAATTTCAGCTGTGGCACATCAGAGAGGCTAACCCCCCCCACCACCACCACTGAACACAGAGAGACACACATTAAAGCCGTGACAGTGTGCTCCTTTTACTGCTCTCACTGATTCCATACAGCCCGATAAAGTGTTTCACAGAAAAGCTTGTTTTTTATTTATTACTGGTTAAAGGCTACTGTGTTTTTTTTGGAGGGTCTTTACCAAACTGCAACATGCAAGGGTCCTCCTGGCTTGGTTTGTGTGTTGTAGATGTGCCTGCAGCTTCACACAAGTAACAGACAAGAATTATTGTTCTCTCTCGTCAGAGATTCTGAGGCCATTTATATTTCCATCTGCGCAGCCAATAAGCCTCTAAGCCGGGTTTCAAAAACTAATAACATCAATGACTTTAAAAGGGAAAACAAGAAAGAAAGACAGCGTATTAGCACCAAGAGATGGTGGGTGAATATTGAGATTTGAGTTTGTAGATGCTCTGAAGGGCAGAGTGAGGTTGTTGTTTTGTCCCATGTCCCCCCCTTGTTATTACCCTCCAATACATACAGACACACTGTGCACACACACTCTCCCTGACTGACAGCCTTCTCTGCATTTTTCTGTCGTGTCTCTCTCGCCTCTCTCCCCCTGTGCTCCCTTTTTCCCGTCCCCTCTTTCTCGGCCTTTTTCTCTGTGTATCTCCTTTCTTCTCCTTCTGTCCTCCGCCACCCCCCTCCTTCCACCCCACCTGCCCCTGTCCTTTGGTTTTGAAGCCAAGCAAAAGAGTCGCCTTCTGAAGCAACGGGGAAATAATTTGTGGCTCGGAGAACAAAGGGAAATCTTTACTGTGAGAGTAATGGAATGGATTTTGTGATGTGGATGAAAACTGTGTTCATTTTTGACTTGCATTTTGAAAAACAAAGTACTGATAAAAGATGGCGATTTAAAGAGAAAAATAATGGGGTGTAATGTGTGAAGGAGAAACTATATCCCATCCGTAGGATCATTATTATTAGATTTAAGTAACTCAAAAAGAAATAGATTTAAAAAATATCACTACTGTGCATCGACTACCTATTATTGGCACCTATTATTTATAAAACTACACTGTCTTCATCATTGCTCTGAGATTGTGACGGGGTTAGCAGTGTTGTAGGAGTTGGCAGATTGCAGCTTAGGCAGTTTCAGGGCTGGAATACAATTTTTAAAAGCACCATGTGCAATCCATTATGGTCACGTATTGACTTGAAATTCCTCAAAGCCCTTAACAGACCTCCATGCCCACTCGAGCTCTTATCAATGAGCTGCTTTTGTCTTGGCTCAAGAGACTGTGGACACATTAGCAGAACATACATTGTGCTGAAAAAGAAAGAATTTGGAAGCCCAAGCTGCAGCTCATCTTTCCAGTGAAAAACATTACTTGTTAGTGTCCTCAACAAATATTTTTAACACTTGATGTGTCCAACTGTGGACTTCCGCAGCTCATTAAGGTATTTTATCTTTTTTTCAAGCTGGTGGAACCTATAGAGCCTTCAAGAATAGCCATTGTGCTGTTCTCCGCACAGACCAATTCCTTTTGAAAAGAAAATGGAGAAACTAGAAGAAACCAAGTTCCATCTTTAAACGAAAAATAGCATTTTACATTAGAAATATCTTGGCTTTTTTTTTTCAAAAGAAAAAGTGCCTCCATTAGGCTACTTGAATCTGTAAGTGACCCTTCTATATTCCAGATTCTTAAAGTGACTCGAAAGTGTGTCATTAAATCATCAACAATATTTGAAAAATAGCATTTGCAATTACTTCTATAGAAAGTAAAGCAGGACGTTCAAGCAGGACTTAATGACTCTTTTCAGTTCATTGCTTGTTGACTGTAATGATGCTGCAAATCTGCTGGACCTGCTAGTGATAATGGCTGAGATGTTCTTCACTGAGGAGACAGAAAAGAAGTCTTTCACGACTCTCAGGAACAACCGGACACACTTAAATAATGAATGACTGGTGAAAGTGAAAGTGGTTTCTTTGTCTCAATCTTTCTCTGGACACACAAAAAGAGCTGAAATGATTTTAAGACATCACTGATGTTGTGACTTGTTCACTGTAGCCTTTTGTCAGTTTATTTTGTGCTATGCTTCTTGTGCTTTTTAAATGGTGGAGTGTTAAGGAGCTTTTTTTTTGAGCCGGACAGTTATATCTGGTCATTTTCTAACTGAAACATTCAGTAGATTTCCAAGCCATCTAATGAAACAATAAAAATAAAACCCTAACACTATGCATTCTTTTTTTTTTATGCCCCAGACATTAGAGCAACACTAGCATTGTTTTTTAACACAATGAGATCCTGAGGAAATGACTCCAGCCTGCTAGATGCATGGCTTTGTTCATCTGCTACATGCTAACTTTGTTTGCTGGACGGACAATGACACAAACAATTGTTTTATCAGAGCATTTTGTCATGAATAATCTGCCTACGAGGGTCAATGAGTGCAACTTTATCTAAACGTGCAAACTAAACCACTAGCTCTACAAGTGGCAATACCAAAACAATGCACTAATGCTAGTGGAGGCAAAAAAAGGTCAGTAATGCTGCAGAATTTGGTAATGACTCTTATGATTTAAGTACCACCAGTGAATAGAGTTGTTCCACTCAGTGTTTATATTAGAAAAATAATGTTTGTTGCATGTTTGAACGTGTCCTCGGAAACAAACTAGCTACTAATCCAACTTGCAATTAGCTTACAAACTGGATTGTCTAGCATTTGATGCTGAATGATGGCGAAACATCAAAGACACTGACTTTTCTTCTTGAACTCATACATCCTGATTTAAGTACATGTTCCTTTTTGTCTGTAATTTTTTGGAATACCTTTGCAAATAAGCAATTTGTCAAAATATCAAACTATTTTAAGTTCCATACAAAGATTTCAATATTTTTAAAATTATGCTGTATTTATGTTACATTTTATCTAAAGAAATTATAGAAATTAAATTATATGTATGCAGGCTGCACAGATTATAGTAGAGTTGAGTATGATATTGGTGTCAAAATGTCTCAGATAATGCCAAAATTTCTGGTACAGATCAATCAGTAAACATCTATGCATTAAATCTATCTTGGACACTGCTACGTCCCAGAGGCTTCCTGTACACACATATGTAACATATTTTTTTTACTGTACCCATTATCCATAACCTGCAAGTAACCTGTGTCTTCAAGCACATTCACAACAGCCATACAGATTGGTATACGGCTGTTAAAAAGTAATATTATATCTGAAATGTACATGTTTGAACACACTTGTATTAGTTAAGTGTACATCAGACCATGTTTAAGAAAATTCAGTACAGAAGAATTTTATTAAAAGGTGCAAAACACTCAATTAGCATTAATGATAACACATCTGTGACATTATATTTTTAACAAAATGAAAACTGAGCAAAGCAAGACTGACCTCTGCTGAGTAGCAAAAAAAGAAATCAAAATCAAAGTGAAGTTATTAATGGTATTACCCAAATCAATATCACCCTACAGATAAGCTGGATTATTGCGAGTTATTTTGTTATGAAACTGTAAAAACCTCACTTATTAAAAACCCTAAATGAAATGCTACTCAGACAAAGACGGGATGCTTAGTGCAGCTAACACTCTAATCTTCCAGTGTAATCAGTGTAGCAGCAGCAGTCTGTCCTGCTTTGCTCCTGCAGACTCTTTTCCCCTCGACACTGGCTTTCACAAAGTTGATAAAGGGCTCTTGGGGGAATGACCTCAGCTTCCTCTCTGGTAGCAGCCACAGTCGCAGTGTTAGTCATCTTTAATTCTCATCCATCAACACAGCTGTCAGGGGAAACAGACCTTACAGTAAAACAACTTTACTGTCCTTTTGTCACCAATAATTATACAGGATTCTGCAGTGAAATGCTTAACTGCATTGTTTACAACTGCACAAAAGCTACCCAGCTTTAATTTACAAGATCATATTTATTGCATTTAACACTGACATTCTGCCAGTCAGAGCTTAAAAAGCTAATTACATTAAGCCTTAAAAATATCTTCAGCCCAATTAATACACGATATTAAATCCATTAGTGAGACAGCTGCAATGCATGTTTTTGCCTTCACTTTGGTTTCAACGCACTGCAGTGTGTACAATGTAAGTTACCTGTTTTTCTTTGTTTTGTTGCGCACAGTGATAAACAATTGCTTTAGTGTTCAGCTCTCGATCCAGCACTCGATGCAGACAGCGGCCCACCATACTGCAGTTGTAGGAATTCAATGTAGATTTCAAGTGTTGATGTTTTTTACAGGCTTTTATTGTTTTCAAATATCTCTGTAAAACAATTCCTTTCCTGTCTGGTGATAGATTTTTTTGATAAAAAGGGACCTCAAATGAACCGGCTGTAATCATTTGCCAAAAGAGGATGTATGGTCAGAGATTACAAGACAGTCCTCCTGAGAAGAATGACAGCAGCAGTCGTTTCAGCAAGTGCCCCCAAATGACATCTTCTTATCTTCAAGTGACAAAAGCCTCTATAGGCCAAAGGTATTATGAGGGGAGCAAAGGAGGAAGTCAGGTGATGCATTGATGGATGGGTCAAATAAAAACAGGACTTTTTACGCAGAGGGCTGGTGTTTGTCTCCTACATGAAACCAAAAGTCAACACTGACCTTTTGTACCATAAGTTTGTAGGTTAATGGCATGTTGCAAACAGTGTATTTGAAATACATCACAGGTGTAGCTGAAGTTTAATGTACTTATTTTAACCCTTATTTTGTTTTTTTTCCTAAACCTAACAATGCATCTACTAGCAACAGGAGTTAATGGTGAAAGGTTGCTGTATCACCTGCACGCAAATTTGAACTTTGTCAAATGCATGCAATTTGAAAGCGTCTAGTTATGTCAACTTTATGCTGACTGAGAAGAACACGTTGGATTAAATCAATCCTGAGTTCAGGGTAATTTGTTCTTTCAGATGGGTCTGTCCACCCTCCCTCTTGTTCAGATTTTCACCTCTTCTGGCCCCTTGTTGGGCCCATCACTACCATATAAATAAAATGGGTTGGGTTTGATATGATGACTGACAGCAACATGTTATTGGTCCAGATTAAAATATTCACATGTTGCATGTTTTGCTGCTTTGATTGGTTTTCTGCAGGTCTGTCCAGCAAAACTGTGCTGAACAATTCTTAATCAAGATGCTGTTGAATTTCTCATTTTTATTTATCAAGAACACGTTTTAGTGGACTGTTAGCTATTTTTTGAGAACATTTGTAACTAGACCACAATTTTTTGTTTTGGGTAAAATCAGAAGTTGCAACTCTGGCGTTGTGCTATGTTGCACTATGTTGCAGGTTTCAATGATCTGATTGGTTTTAGAACCACTTAACTGTGTCCGGGGGCATTTCAGTCAGTGCTGGTTGATAACATCCCCTTGAAATAAAAAATGAACTGTCATGTCAGGCCAGATTTAATGCCCCTTTATGGGATAAGACCATTCTCCTACCTCTAATGATAATTATCATACCTCTAATGGTGTATGTGCCATTTCAAGCAAGCATTTATCAAACGAGTAGATGCATGGTATCAGAATGTGTTTTAACCAACTTGAACCAGAACAGCTTGATATTACCATTGAAGACACTTTGCACGAATGTAATAATATTTTTAATTAACAGAAAACCAAGGAAGTATCATTTTGTGAAGTATACAGCATTTATTGTCGAATTTTCATGTATTGTGGCACGGAAAATTTCTCATAAAGGAAAAAAAAATATTCATCAGTTCCATTGTTAGAAAATGAAAATGTCAACCTGAAGTGTTTTTGAATCATTCTTGTTGCTGCATCATCACCCATTCATTAATTGCAAGAGCACATCAGCAGTGATATCACAGGACATTCAGTCAGTCCCCTTTTTGGGATATGAGACACTTATTTGTCACAGAAATGGTCAGGAGATCAGGCTGGTCATGTCCTTAAAGATCCTGCAGGTGCATTCAGATGGATCATCCTCCCCAGCTGTCATTTTCTGCACATCTCTTTCACCATCTCTGAGCACGAGGAGAGAGGATGTGAAATAGGAGGCTGCCCGTGCATACAGCCATTAATCACAGGCCCAGAGGTAGTAAACACTCTTTGATGGTCATTAGAAAACAGTTCTATTACAGAGGTTACTGTGTCTAGCGGTTAACCTTCTCCTCTTTGATGTATAGCAGCGTGGGTTTTTAAAACGGGGGAGGGGGAAGGGAGGGGGGAAAGCATCCTCACCTAGGCTGGAATGTCCCCCTTCAGCAGCTTTTGAATGGTTCTGCAATCATCGTGCAACCTTTTGTTTCCCTCCCCCTTTGCTCCTCCTGCCACAACCCCCCCCAACCACCACCACCACCACGACCATCACCTCCCAACACCCTACCCATGATTCCCTTCCTTTTTCTCTCTATCCCTCCCTCCCTCCCTCCTGTCATCTAAAATGTGCCCTGCATAAGTGGAGGCAGCTGCTTAAGTGCTGAGAGAGGGAGGAGAAGGGGAGAATGGAAGTGGAAGGAGGGAGGTAAGGGCCGAAGAGAGAGAAAGAGAGAGTCTGACTCACAGTTAGCTTTGCTTTCCCTCCCTGAATGCTGCAGCATCTACTCCTCCCATTGCACTCAAGGTCTCCCTCTCTCTCTTTCTCCTTTCTCTCGCTTACATACACACACACACACACACACACACTCATGCACTCATTTACGCACACACACACGCACACTTTTGCAAGCATAAATAAGCTGGGTTCAGTATTTTACTTGAGGTTTCTGGGTTGTTGAAAATAATTTTGTTTTGTGCCGCCTCGGTGCATTATTGACTTGAGAGGCTTTATTGTCATCTTGTTTTTTGTTATGAAATTTTAATGCGGACCTCATAATTAGGGTGGCTGTATTTGATGCAGCTTCCAGCCTTATCGCTTGCTGTTGTGCTCCAGTGTTGGTGGTGGTATACGCGGGGCTACTGATGCAATACAAGAAATAACACACGGTTAGAATAGTGACAATTGTCTCTGTCAATAAAATGTCAGATGAAATGTTACTGGAGCTTAAGGGCAATTTGGCGAGGGTTTGTGCCTGTGTCTTTAGTGCTCTTGTGGCAGTGGGCTTCATAGCTAAAAGCACACTCCCCTGCAGTGGAATTACATAGTGGTGGTGACGCCAGCAAAAGCTCAGGGCTTTTATCAACTGTCATTCACACAGGAGAAGCTGGATACAGGCTGCAAGGCCACCACGGCATGGCACAGGACAAAAGCCCAATACTGGGCTGTAATTGTCAGGAAAAAGGGCATCTAACAAGGTCAGAGAGGCGCTGTGTTGAAGTTGATGCACTGTTCCAATGACAAAACAGTACTGTAGCCTTGATTTGCAATCACAAATGCACTTTCGTAAATCGGAAAAGATAATACTCCACATCTCTCACATCAGTTGGTTGTTAATGTGTGAACTCATCTTAACTTGAGATTTTTGAATAGAAGGTATTCACTTACATAATGTTGTGTAAGTGCATGTACAGATGAAAACAGGTGAGTGTGATTTTAATGAGAAAAGTGACAGCTGTGTGTAAAATGCAAAATATACCTCAGCACTGACTTTAATACATCAAGGAATTACAAGCACTCTATATTGACAAGCACTGTACTTCAAGTGTTACTTTTTGCAGTCAATCAATTGATTAGTTGAACAATGGGAAATTAGTCAGTAACGATTTTGATAATCAGCAAATTGTTGTGTTAAACAAAAACTGCAAAATGTTTCAGCTTCTCAGATGTGAATTAGATACATGTCTTGCTTTCTTTCGTTTATGGTCATGTGTTTGCATTTTATTATAGTTTATGACACAGAAATTGAGAATTTTGTGGTTAATAGTCAGCACTTTAACACCTTTCGTCAAAGCCCCCTGATTGATTCTTTCATATTGACCTGAATGAATTTGGTTTTGGAGTCTTAGCTCCGAGTAAACTGCAATTGCTATTTTATCTGACTCTTCATAAAACTACTTACTAATAATTAACATACAGAAAAGGGTCTGGTTTATGGATAATAAAAAAAAAAATTTTAGTTGAGGGCCACTTACTTTTTTCCTTTAAATTTTTCCCATACAGCATCATCCTTTGTTTGTGTTTACTATAGGATATTATCTGTAATATCTTAGTTACTTTGTGCGTGATAAGGATTTCTATCAATGTTCTGTAGGATAAAGACAATTACACTTGATACCTACAAAAATATGCATTAACTTATCATTTGTTTCAACTCATTTGCAGCTTGATGCAGACTGGAGGAGAGTTTGATGCTTTCACATGAATGTAAAAAATCATTTTTGTATTGGTTATGCTCTCAAATCTAATCATGATTTAATTAATACCCCCTAGTTTGTTTTTAACTACTAAGCAAAAAGGTGCCATACTTTTTTTTCTTTAACAAAAACACTGATCTCTCACTCTAAAAACAAATTTCGCTGCAGTAGTTTAAATCTTTAAGTAGCAAGATTTTGACCGTAGAGCTGCCAGTCCAGAAATACGGTCAGGCACGGTTGTGCCATTCTCTTCACCCCTGTAGCTGTTTCATGCAGAAACTCCTTGTTTCTCACAAGCTAATGAACACACGCTCTAATTGTGTCCGACCTCCTCAGCCCTCTAATATGTCCCTGTTGGTCACTGTTCACAGGTCAGCAGCTGTACTTCCATAAATACCATGAGTAAACCTGATAAATATACCACCCTTTTACAATATCAGCTAATTGGAATTGTCAACTTGTGCTTCATTAAAAGTTGTTGCTGCAAAGTTTTTCTACAAAGATTTAACACCTTTGTAGAAATGTCTTATTTAGTCACCTTGTGAAAAGTTAATATAACAAACTAAACATGCAACAGTCTAAAATTCTGTTGATGTAAGTAGAGAGAGCGGAATTTAGGGCTCCAGGGCTCAACAGTCATAAATACAGCTTTAATTTAGCAGTAATGATAAAATAATAAATTGCATTAATATAATTATGTGCTTGAAACCCCTGTTGATCCTTTTACAACATAGTCAGGCAGTTGTAAATCCAGTTTGGTAACAAAATCTTGGATGTTGAGTAATTTGGACTGAATGTATATGTGGGTTTCTACCAAGTCAATGCTTCAGTTTAACTGCATATGTATTTGCACTGAAATCTGTGGTTACCAACAGTGTGAATGATAAGTTGATTCGCCTATTATGAGTACATGTTAAAACAACTCGTATGAAATACAGTAATGAATCATTATGCTGCCGTTTTATTAAGCTCATGTTTTTTTTAGGCTGAAGGTGAATTTAAATTGACAGACTAACATTAACACTGATGTTTTGACCTGAGATGATTAGGGTCAAGGTTTCTGACTTTGCAACATTAAATTGAGACATATTCAAGGTCTGTGTGATATTATTATGGATGTCTTTTCTCTCTTGGTCTTTTCATAAATATTCATGATCAGAGGGTGAACCTACAGGTCAGTGTGGGCTGCAGAGGTCAATATTGGATTTTTAAATTTTTTTTTTAAAAGTTGACACTGTTGGAAATGGTCCGTAGGTGTGTGTGAGTGTGTGTGTGTGTGTGAGAGAGTGAAGAGAGGGGATAAAAGGAGGGACAAACAGATAGAGCTCAGCAGGAAGATACACAACCAGCAGGCTGTCTTCTTTCTTCCAACCTCAGCAGACTGAAACTCGGACAAAAGAGCAAAGAGAAGAACAAGCTTTGACTTGATCAGAAACTGGATAAGTGTAAAACTTAGTAAGTCAAAGTAACAGCTACATAAAAAAATAAATAAAAAGAATAAGGATCAGTCGACAACAAACTCACTCCAAGCTGAATGTATAAGCCTGTATCTGAGCCAAGTTCGGCCAATGCTGTTTTGAAACATCTTCTTTTCCTTGACCTCTGGTGGGCTGTGAGGTTCCTCTGTCATCTGACTGAGAGAGAAAAATCATCAAGCAGATGGAGAAAACTGTAAATAATCATTCATTTTGATCATTTTACTTGCCAAGGACTGTGATGCGCAGTCATACACTTTTAAAGTACAAACTGATCTTTCTTGAGCTGCAGGTTCAGGTTTACAGGTTCATTGTTGGTATGAAAATGCATTTTAAAGTCTGTTCAAAATACTCAAGCAACAATGAATCAACAGGAAACAGTTTTTCAAACTTTATACCCATGGGTGTGGCTCAAAACTATTATCAGTACAGGTGAGCAGACATCAGTGCTGCACATTTCATGAATTGTTGGTTAGGAGTGAACAGTCTGCAGAGAAGCTTCAATAATGGCCAGTGAAATCAGGCCCTCTCATCACATTCAGACACAGGCAATAGTTTCCTGAGTACAGTCCAGGTTGGACGCTCTTTTGAGAAAACTAAGGGAATATACAGCACTCTGAATGTGCTTCAAAGGGCCACTGATGCCTCTCTCCGTGTGTAGTAAGCTGTTTCAAAAGGGAGGGAAGCTTTCACAGTTTTCTGTCTAGTTCATGATTACTGAAATGATTAATAAGCAGTCTGCGTTGAGTTAGTCATATCATAATACCGTGTTTGTTTGTTAGAGTATGTGGGTCCCCATTAGATGACCACATCAGCTATAAAATATACATAGTGACAAAACAAATCAACACTACTTCTGCACAATTGCATAATGATGATGACAATATACACAAAAACAGCTCCACGCATATCTTTGTCTAAATGCCTGTTTTGCTGTGGCAGTAAACATTGCTGCATTTCTGTTAGATCCAGAACAAAACTATTCTCATGTTCAGGATGATGTTCCCCCATTTACTTTGTAACTTTTCTTGTCTTTGCTTGTGATTTGCACATGTGAACTTGTGGAAGAGCTGTGGTGTGCAGAAGTCTGCGTAGATTTGTGTCTTCATTGTTCTGGACGGGATGCGTGTGGTTGCACAATGCTTTGGTAAACGTCATTAAATAAGAGAAGATAAACACACCAACCCCACTGCCAGCAGATTGCTTTAATCTAGTGAAAGAAAAGGCCCTCATACATCCTACCAGCAGCTAAATGACCTGACCTCGCCAGACCTCATGCCACAAACAGGTCAAAAATAGTATTTTTATGGGTTTTAATTTCAATAAAAGTTCCTGTGAAAACTCATCACACGTAAAATAGGATTTTCTGAGGTTTGCATGAGCATGAGAGTCTTAACCAACCAATGCCATGAAAACAGCTGGTCAGCCTTGTATCAAGCATAGTAAAGAACAGAGTAGGCAGAAACCCAAGTGGGATTTCAGGCCAGAACAGGGACCAATATTACACAACTTAGATGTGTCACTCTGCACAGTCCTATGAGCTCTGAAATGGCTGGTTTGAGCTCTGTACCTTGAAGCTCTTCTGAACTGACTTGCTAGTTTTCTGGTTGGTGCTGACCTCTGATGTTATCAGTCAGTAAGTAGTGAGGCTAATTGGAGCTACTGCCAAGTTCAAGCAGCTCGGACGCTCTTGGATATAGCCTCTTTTTTTTTTCTAAGCAGCTTGTGATCAAACTCGCACTGAGCTCTGCTTTTTTGTGTGTCAGGTTTTCTGTGCAACTTACTCACACACAGCGTAAGCCCACCTGCACAAAAATGCTCCTCTTAAAGCAACCTTGTCCTTGTTTTAGTAGTCTAATGCCGAGGGTTACACTTATGCAACACCTCACCTGGCATTTGTGCTATCTGGGACCTGTGAGTCAAATCAGGGCAATCAACATGAGAGGCCAAATCAAGGTCGACATGTAACAAAAACATGTGACAAATGTGAAGAAACCAACAAGCATAAACTGGGGAAATACAAGAAAAAATAGACTTTACATTCAAATCAGAGAAAGAAAATACAAACACAAAACAAAATCTATGTTAATAGTAATGCCTCATTTTAATATTAAGGTCAGACTAATCCGCAAATAAAATTGAATGAATTCATCTCTAAT